>PVKC010014785.1:0-21915 GCA_004027635.1 Crocidura indochinensis | reverse complement strand
TTTTTTTTTTTTTTTTTTTGGTTTTTGGGTCACACCCGGCAGTGCTCAGGGGTTACTCCTGGCTCCATGCTCAGAAATTGCTCCTGGCAGGCACGGGGGACCATATGGGGCACCGGGATTCGAACCAATGACCTTTTGCATGAAAGGCAAACGCCTTACCTCCATGCTATCTCCCGGGCCCCCATTGTTGTCATTCTTAATTCTGTTTCTTTGTCTGGCACATAGGTTAAGTTGCTTTAGCTTTATAATTATTGACATCTGCTAGGACACATTTTCATATCTTTTTTTTTTTTTTTTTGGTTTTTGAGTCACACCGCTGGCACTCAAGGGTTACTCCTGACTCTGTGCTCAGAAATTGCTCCTGGCAGGCTTGGGGGACCATATGAGATGCCAGGATTTGAACCACCCTTTGTCTTGGGTCAGCTGCGTGCAAGGCAAATGCCCTACCACTGTGCAATCACTCCAGCCCCACATTTTCATATCTTTTTTTTTTTTGAGGTCACACCCGGCCGTGCTCAGGAGTTACTCCTGGCTCTACACTCAGAAATCACTCTTGGCAGGCTCAGGGAACCATATGGGATGCTGGGATTTGAACCACCGACACTACATGCAAGGCAAACGCCTTACCTCCATTCTATCTCTCTGACCCCATATCTTATTCTATTTTTATATTGTCTCAAATCCTTTGTATTTTTTATTTTAATATCATTTTGTGAGTGAACTCAAGATTTGGGTCAGAGTTGTTGAATTTAAACTACTTTGTAAAGAATTATTATATATATGCAATATATATATATAATTCATGTTTATGAACATTATTCACTGTTTATTCAGTTGGGTCTTTTATATCTCTGTGTGTATATGTGTTTCATATTCTATGTATAATATATGCACATAGAGCTGACATTTCTGTTAGACGTATTCTTAAATGTGTCCTTGTTTGTTACTGATACTTTTTTTTTTATTTAAAGAACCACAGTTTACAGAGTTATTGATAGTTGAGTTTTAGGCAGTGTAATATCCCATCATATGTGTCATTTCTCTTTACCAGAGCTCCTATGTCACTCCTACAACCCTCTCTTCCCCAACCTTGACAACTACATTTCAGACTTCTATGGTTATAGGTATAAAGCTCTTGTTGTTGTTGTTGTTTTCTTTTGGTTTTGGGGCCACACCCAAGTTTCTGGTTTGGGGGACCATATGGGACGCTGGGGATAGAACCAAGATCCGTCCTGGATCCGCCGCATGCAAGGCAAACACCTTACCACTGCACTATCGCTCTGGCCCCAGATCTTATATTTTAAGTGTTGTTGAGTCAGGACTTTGTATAGCTCTACCACTTTCCCACATCACCTCTAGGCCCATGACCATTGTTCCCACATTACTTCACTTTCTTATCTTCCTTACTCCCTCAATTTCTTTCCTCTATCCTTCTCACTATACTCTACAGTCAGTAATCTAGCTATCTACTTTTACTATAGACCATATTTACTTATTCAGTCACTCTATATACCACAAATATGAGAGCTATTGGGAGGGTCTCCTAAGAAATACACAGGGGAGCAGGGGCCATTCCCAATGATACTCACTGTCTGGGAAGGCCTGAAGGTCCATTAGTCTGCCTGGCAATGCAGTGCTGTTCACATCTAGGAGTGCAGGGCGTCACTGGGCCACAGTAGTCCTGCTGCTTGGAGGGTCATGCAGTGTCAGGGACTGTACTCAGGTCTTATAAATGCAGAGCATGAGCTCCATCCCCTGAGCTATCTGTCCAGCCCTATTCCTAAATACTTCATGTATTATTACAATTGGGATTTTCTCTACTTCCAACATGTCTACTGAACTGTTCATTGATAGGATAATTTTGTTTGTTTGTTTGTTTGTTTTTGTTTTTTGGAGAGAGGGAAGGGAGGAGAGATAGGAAAGGAAGGAAGAAGAAAGGGGGAGGGCAAGATGGAGAGCAGGAAAATTATTGACTTTTTTGTGTTTTTTTTTTTTTTTTTTTGGTTTCTTGGATCACACCCAGTGGTGACACAGGGATTACTTAGGCTGTGCACCAGAAATCACTCCTGTATGGACGTTGGGGATCGAACCCGGCGTCCATCCTGCATTAGCTGCATGCATGGCAAATGCCCTATCACGTGCTACCATTCTGGCCCAAAATTATTGACTTTTTTAGGAAGAGAAATCTCTGCAAGTTTTCAGATCCTTCTAAATAGGAATTATGTATTAGATTGCATCTGATTTCTCAATAGCAGTGCTGAACCACAAACTTAATGTAGCAATTCCTTCATGATTATCATCTAGGTTTCCCTTTTAAAAACTCAGAGGATAATCAAAGATTACTTCGAGAATCTTTGTGCCACAAAATGAGAGAACTTAGAAGAAATCAGTAAATTCTTGAACTCCTCTGACCTACAAATGTTGAGGCAAGATGATTTGGAATACATGAACAGACCCATTACTAATTTGATAGCTTCCCAAAAACAAAAGTCTGAGCCCACATGTATTTACTAGTGAATTCTTTCAAATATTTATAGAGGACCTAATGCCCATTCTTTCAAACTAATCTAGGAAATTGAAAAACAAAAACAAAAACAAAAAAAATTACCCTTATACCAAAATAGACAGAGACACCACACAAAAGAGAATTATAGGTTGATATCCTGAGTAAACGAAGATGCAAAGACCCTCAACAAACTACTAGCAAGTAGAATCCAACAACTTATCAAAAGAGTCATACACAGTGATCAGATAGGATTCATCCCAGGAATGCAAGGAATTCAATAACATTATAAACCACATCAGTAAAAGAAAAAATAAAAATCATGTGATTATATCAATTGATACAGTGTGATTATTTAACAAGATTGTTTTAATTCATGATAAATACTCAACAAGAGGGGAATTAATGAAACTTCCTTTAGTATAGTCAAAGCGATTGGCGAAAAGCCCACAGTGAACATATTCAGTGGGGAAAAACTAAAAGCCTTTTCACCTAAGATCTTGCACAAGAAAAGGGTTTCTACTCTTGCCACTTCTATTCAGTATATTACTGGTGGTTCTTTCCATAGCAAATATATAAGAAGATGGTATCAAGATTATATAGATAGGAAGGGAATTTCTCTTTCTTTTTTTTTATATTTTTTATTATAATCATAGTGGTTTACATGTCATTCACAGTATTGTTCCAGTTACATATAAACATTGAATCAGGGGAATTCCCATCACCGAGTTGTCCTCCCTCCACCTCCGTTCCCATTCTGCCTCCCATATCCTCCACCCTCTCCCCGGGGTCTTCTAGATTGAGTGACCCCCCCTCTGTTTCTGGTTCATTACTTAGTGATCTTATATCTGATTGGGCTTGGTGTCTCCATTGCTTCTCCCTCTAATTGGGAGGCAGGATTAGATAGTTCGAGTTTTGTGATTTTGTTAGGGGAAGAGTACAGTAATAGAATGGGGTAAAAATTAGGTATGCCTACAATGGGCAGAGTCCTTCTAGCAGCTCTCATTCTCGGTTTGAGAGAAGGGGAAAAGAAAAAGGTGAAATACCACAACATTTTACAAAGACATATCAAATAAGACATCTAGTGAGCACTGCAGCGATAAAGATATGCCTCACATAATTGCCATGGTCTCTCTTTCAATTTCAGTTTCTCACTTAGAACTTAGAAAATTCTAAAGACTTCATGATAAAGGGTTCTAGGAAAAAATAGATCTCTACAATAATGTAACAGGCTATAAAAATCAACATGCAACAATCCATTGCTTTCTTATATATAAATAATGGAAAGAGGAGAAGTAATTAAAAAAAAAAACACTAAGAGTTGAGCATCAGGGCCGGGCGGTGGCGCTGCAGGTAAGGTGCCTGCCTTACCGCGCTAGCCTTGAACGGACCACAGTTTGATCCCCCGGTTCCCATATGGTCCCCCGTGCCTGCCAGGAGCGACTTCTGAGCAAATAGCCAGGAGTAACCCCTGAGCGTCACTGGGTGTGGCCCAAAAACCAAAAAAAAAAAAAAAAAAAAGAGTTGAGCATCAGACCATTTTGGAAAACAATATGGATATTCCTCAAAAAACTAGAAATTGAGCTCTGATATGATCCAGTTGTATCAGATCATATTGTCACAGTTTATTGACCTAGATATGTAGTCTAAGTTAATATATGTTAGATTATTTCTCCAATCTCAACCATTTATTTTATAGTTCCTCAGCATGTATTTCCAGAGTTATACTTTCGTGCAAAATTAAGAATAATTAGAAGGTGCACAAAATATTGTGACTATTTTAATGTATTGGTTGGTTGATTAACATTTATTAACATTTTCAGTGTAAAATTTAGAACTAACTCATTTGAATAACATGTTTCTTCATGTTTTAGACTATTTTCATATTTGAAAGTAGCAAGTATTTTAAATTTTATAGACTTTTGGTTTACTTGTATTTCATTGCATCTATTTTTTTTTTGCAGACTTTGCCTAAGATACTGAGCAATATCGCTCCAGCATTTTGCATGAGCAGTTGTAGCTTTGTGGTAGAAAAATCTAAAGAATCCACAGCACGTGTTGTAGTTTGGAGGGAAATTGGAGTACAAAGAAGCTACACCATGGAAAGTACTTTGTGCGGCTGTGATCAGGGAAAATATAAGGTAAACCGTTTTAGGACTTTTCTATATGCTTCTCTTGTTTTCAGGTATATATTCAATAATATGTCTGTCAAATTGGGTGGAATCACATATGTCTTTTTTCTTCCTTTCTTCCCTTTATTGCTGCTGCTATACTGATGGGGTTATGCATGCGCAGTTATACACTCGGCTTCATTACTCTTGCCCACAAGCCTTTAGTTGTAGTGCTAGTACATATTCTCAATAGGGATCACACTAATTTAACAAAAGCTGTGGTGATTTGCATTTTCATATTCTAGAAGGAAGGATTTCACGAAGGGATCACAGGAAGTATTGTGTCATCTTCCATCTCCTTGAGTTGCTGGTGAAGCTATTGCTGGCTCCTTCCCCTAAGTTTTCTTTCCTCCATTAAAGGAATAGCTCCTCCTCCAGGATGGTCATATATCTGCCTTTTGTACTTTAAAAGCTGTTCATATGTGTGAAATTATTTTTTTATTTTTTGTTGGTGAATTTCATGACTGCTCAGAGAATAACTCCTGGCATGACTTGGTGGACCTTTTAGGGTGCTGGGGATGAACCTGGTTGAGCCACATACCAGGCAAACCAAAGTACTGTTACTCTGGCCTTAATATCCTTTTTAGACCCCAAAAATATCTGCGGGAGGCTTGGTTGTTAATGGGGTAAAAGTCTATACAGGTTAGGGTCTCCAATGAATCCTGTTTCAGTAACATAAAACTTATAGTAAACCGTATTGGGATATTAGTATTGCAGGAGAAATAGTTACAGTGGTTAAGACATGATTACATCCTTTTGGGCCCCAGTTGGAATTATCACATCACATATTGTCTCCCCGAGCCCTATCAGGGGTTAATCATGAGCACGGGTTTTGCTAAAGTTTTCTATATCTAATTTGGGGAGGCACAGTTTTAAATGGGCATTCTATTTAATTGTTTTGTTTTTTGGACCTATACCCAACCATGCTCAGGGGTTACTCCTGGCTCTGTGCTCAGAAGTCGCTCCTGGCAAGCTCAGGGTACCATGTGGGATGCAGGGAATTGAACCCAGGTTCGTCCTGGATTGGCTGCTTGCAAGGCAAAAGCCCTACTGCTGTGCTATCTCTTCGGCCCCTAAATGGGCATTCTTAATTTGGAAGCTTATTTTGCTAATAATTCATTGTGGGGGTCTCTCCCGACTTCCCATCCTGCAGGATAATTTCTGGAGACCCTCACAGAAGTTATTTGCACAGTTCACGGAGTGGACATCAGCCTGGAAAGAGAAGAAGGACTGGGAAATAATGAGGCTCAGGTTGAGGTTCCGATCGAGAGCCCAATCTTTATTAAGGGAAGACAGCCTTATATACAAAAGTCAAACAAAGAGAGACAGAGAGAGAGAGAGGCATGCAGGGAATTTCTGTAACTTCTTACAAGAATATCTTGTTTTTTCAAGATTAACAATTTGACACATCATAATGCTGGTATTCGTAAATTATGAGGCCTAGATTGTCTTATAGAACAATACAGCACAGGATCTAATCACACTGTATGGTCATCAGCCTCTATTCCCATGGTTATCAGCCTCTATTCCCATGGGTATCAGCCTCTATTCCCATGGGAATCTTCTGCCGGCCCCTATTCCTCTGGGCACATTGGTGCCTCATGGGTGACTCCCCTATCTTTATAATGTTACATTTCTTTTAGGCCCAGGGACAAATGGCCGCAATCTGCAATTTGCTTAGCTTGCAATCCATGTGGATTGTCAGGTAGCTGACTTTGGCTCAGGCTGTCAAGACTCCATTTTGATTTTAGAAAGAGGGCTTTTATATTTAATTTCCATGGTCTCCAACAATTCATTATTTTAGATTTGTGATACTTTTTGTTTGTTTTTGGGCCACACTTAGTGGCACTCAGGGGTTACTCCTGGCAATGTGCTCAGAAATCACTCCTGGCTTGGGGGACCACATGGAACCCCGGGTATCAAACTGAGGTCCATAGTAGGTCAGCCACGTGCAAGGCAAATGCCCTACCGCTGCACCACTTCTCTGGCCCATAGATTTCTGATTTTTGACAGATACCCTCTTTTTGTTTTTACTTCTAATTATCTTACAATGTAAAAGTGTAAGGTAATTTTAAGTTATGCACCTTTCAGCCTTGTTACTTCATTAATATTGGCAACCAGACTAATGAAATTAGGAAATTTCATGAAAATATGTGATCATATTTGAATGCCAAAAGTAGTAGTAGAGCCTCCAGAATGTCTCTTCCCAACATGTTGAGAATAGTCAAAAAGAATAGACATTTTGAAAGTATTATATTAAGTAATTTTACTTTTTTTTTTTTTTTTATTTTTGGGCCACACCCAGTGACGCTCAGGGGTTACTCCTGGCTATGCGCTCAGAAGTTGCTCCTGGCTTGGGGGACCATATGGGAAACTGGGGGAATCGAACCGCAGTCCATCCTAGGACAGCGCAGGCAAGGCAGGCATCTTACCTCCAGCGCCACAGCCCGGCCCCCTAATTTTACTTTTTTATTTTATTTTATTTTTGGTTTTTGGGCCACACCCAGTGACACACAGGGTTTACACCTGGCTATGCACTCAGAAATTGCTCCTGGGATGGGGCCTGAGCCCTGACCCAGCAGAAAGGTGCTTGCCTAGCAAACTGAACCAGTCAGGTTAGAGGCCCAGCACCTTACATGCGTGGAGTGATTTGTGGGTGCCCTTCCTGCAGGGGCACCAGTTAAGATGTGGTTATTCTTTGTTGGAGGGAGATGCAAACACAAAGACAAAAAATCAGACATGACAGACGAAAACAGACATGGAGACAGACTAAGTAGGAAAAGGATTCCAGCCAAGACTGAATCCAATTCCATTTGTTGAAACTCAAGGCCTGGCTTAAATACCTTTTTGTGGGCACAGCTCCACTCGTAAATATGTCAATAAGAGGTAGATATATTGAACAGGACGAATAACAGGATCCATTGGCAGATGAGATGAAATGTGCAGATAATGAACTCTGTCTCCCATTAGGTTGGGGATGTACTGATAATGGAACCTATCTCCAGGTGGGATAAGATCTTAAATGTTTGCATTTACTTCTCGAGGCTACCTGCTTTATGGCTCTCTGTTTGGCGCTCTTAAGTCTTAAATGGTTAACAATCAATTCTCAAATCTGCCTGCTTTTAGCAAAATTGTATGCCTGCATTTCAACCCTGCATTTTCTACCTGTTCTTAAAGGGGCTCCGTACAGTGATTAAAAAGGATGAGGAGTGGCTAAAAATATATATAAAAAGAAAAGAAATCGCTGCAGGCTTTGGGGACCATATTGGACTCCAGGGAATCGAACCTCGGTTTGTCCTAGGCTAGTGTGGGCAAGGCTTGTGCCACCGCTTCGGCCCCTAAGTAATTTTACTTTTAACCTAGTGTACTAGTAATAAATTAAGACATTGTGCTTATTGAGTACTAACTACAGAGCATCAACCTTTTATTTATGTTTTTCTTTTAAATAAAGTTAACTTTGTTAATGTATTTTATTTATCTTAATGAGCTAAAGCCAGAAGATAGCAAACACCTTAGCTTTATATATAATGTTTAATTTTTAGGGATTACAGATTGGTACTCGGGAGTTGGAAGAGATGGGAGCAAAATTTTGTGTTGGTCTCTTGCGTTTGAAAAGATTGACATCCCCATTGGAATATAATCTGCCTTCCAGCCTGCTTGACTTTGAAACTGACTTGATTGAATCAAACTGTAAAGTAACTAGGTAAGACATTTTAAAATCGTATTGTTAACATGTAGAGTTCTTTGAACTATGCAGAGGAAAGGCACAGATTTTAACAGTAAAAGTTGAGTTTTAAAATTGTTAGTATTTATATATCTTTGTTCCAAATTGTGATAGTATTTTAACATGATTTTTATGGAATATCATTATTTTTGATACTAATTTTAGTGACTTAGTTTTAACCCCCAAAGAATGTGCAAAATAGTAATTAGAAGAAATTTATACATTTTGGGGGGCCAGAGAGATACCATGGAGGTAGGGCATTTGTCTTGCATGTAGGACAGTGGTTCAAATCCTGGCATCCCATATGGTCCCCCAAGGCCTGCCAGGAGCGACTTCTGAGCATAGAGCCAGGAATAACCCCTGAGCACAGCTGGGTGTGACCTCCCCCCAAAAAAAGAAATTTATACTATTTTTTAAGGTGTTTTCTTGTTTTTTCTTTTTGATTTTGTTTTTGGATCATACTTGTCAGTGCTCAGGAGTTTTTTCTGGCTCTATGCTCAGAAATTGCTCCTGACAGACTCAGCAGACCTTATGGGATGCTGGGATTCGAACCACCATCCTTCTGCATGCAAGGCAAATGCCCTACCTCCATGCTATCTCTCCGGCCCCAAAGTTATACATTTTTTAAGAAAACTTGGTGTCAGGTTTTATTGTGCAGTAAAATATAGTAAAAATATTGCCATTTTAATAGAATCTAATTTTTGTTCTTGTATACTGACTTGTCATCACATTTGCTAACATAGTACCTCAATTTTATGTATATTAAATGCATAACATTTATGTGTATATATCAGACTTGTGCTTCAAGTATAGTAAAATTAATTGGAACATTAATTCAATATTATAATGTGACAATTTAGAACTTGATAACCTGAAAATCTTTTGCAGAGCTTACATAGTAATAAAGGAAATATATATAAGGGTTTCCAGTATTTTCTCTGAGATTTAGAAGCCTTCCTTTAAATTAGTTCCTCAATTATATTATATCCAGTAACCTTGTTGCGATAAATTGCTAAAGTAAAAATTGTATCACATTTCAGTTATACATTTTTTGAAGTTTCCCAAATTGTGTTTTAACATGTCTGTTTATTAACCTCATCTTTTTGTGTGTTTTTCTACACTGAGCAAATTTCAATTATACAATAGAGTTATCAAGTATGTTATCTAACATGTGATACCATGTTGTCATTATACTATACATTACTTCGCCAAACCCTGTTCATCTTATAAGTTGAAAGTTTGCCATTTTACAAATCTTTTCTATTTTCTCTACTCCTCAGTTTCTAACAACTACTTTTCTACGTTAGCTATTAGTTTGGTCTTTGTAACATTTCACATGTGACACTATATATGTTACTTGGCTTTGTATGGCTATTTTTACTGACTGTAGTCTTCTCCAGTGTTCAGTGGTTTCCTTTTCTCCTTATCCCTATTATCATTTACTCAGGAGATGGTAGCAGTCTTGGACCATACCCAACAATGCTAACTGTTAACTCCTGGTCAATCCTGGTGGGGCCTGAGGATCAAGCCCAGATCACGTCAGCTATTTGTTTGGCAAGCACCTCTTTACCCATTATCTCACCAACCACAATCCACTAGTATTTAGGTTATTTTTTAAAATAGTAACCATCCTGACTGTGAGATAATAATACCTGTTCCTTTTGACTTGCATTTCCTCGATGATTTATTTGTGTTGTTGAACACCTGTTCATTAATTTCTTGATTAACTTTTGCATTTCTTTATATTTTCCCATTTTTAAGTTGTGTATATTGACTTGCTGGTTTGAAAATACTTTCTCCCATTCCATAGTTTGGCAGATAATTTTGTTGAGCTTAGTTTGATGGAGTCCTCCTTTTTGCCTTTGCTTTTGTTTAAGATAATAAATTATTGACAAGATCAGTACTAAAAGACTTTAAAATTTTGTGTTTGTCTGGTTTTAGCATATAATGTGGATAAGGGTCCAGATTCATTCTTTTGTATGTGGCTACTCAGTTTTCTTGGCACCTTTTATCGAAGAGACTATTCTTTTCTAATGTATAGATTCTTGTTTTCTTGTCAAAATATATTAACCACAATTTTTAATTTATTTGTGGGTTTTCTGTTTTGATCTATATTGAAATAAATTGATGAATTATAAAATATATCAAAAAATGAAAAGTACTGGTCTGTATTTGAGTTTTTATTATACTATTGCGCTACTGCTCTAATCTCTGTAGCTGTAATAGGTTTAAAATTAAGAAGTCTAATGCCCATTACATTGTTCTTTCCTAAAATGATTTGACATCTCTTGGAATTCCATACAAATATTTGAATTTTTTCTCATTTCTTTTTGCTGTTGTTTTTTGTTTTGTTTTGGGGCCACACCTGATGATGCTCAGAGGTTGCTCCTGGCTATGAGCTCAGAAATAGCCCCTGGTTCGGGGGACCATATGGGACGTCGGGGATTAAACTAAGGTCCATCCTGGGTCAGTCACGTGCAAGGCAAGCACCCTACTGTGCACTACCACTCCGGCCACTATTTCTGTGAAAAATATTGTTAACTTCCTTGAGGCATGTTTCTCCTATTCTTATTTTGTGGAAGGTTTTACTTTATTTTTACTTTTTTTTAATTCTCCCCTTCCCATCCTCAGGTTTTACGTTTTTATCATGAATGGATGTTGTCTTTGCCAAAGCTATCTTTGTTTTTATCGATGCTCATATGGTTTCTTGGTTTTTATTTTGTTTTTGTTTTCCTTGGGGGCCACACTCAGCAGAGTTTGGGGCTTATGCTTGGTTCCTTGCACAAGTGTCACTCATGGAAATGTTTGGGGAACAATATGCAGTGTTAGTGCACATTCATATGTTTTTTTTTCTCTTTTATGTCAGTCTTAGATTCCTGGGTAATCCCACTTTATTGTGATGTATGGTTCTTGTGATATTGTGTTGACTTTGTTTTAAGACTTCTTAAGTATCTTTGCATCAGTTTTTATTTGAAATACTGACCTGTAATTTCTTTGTTAAGAGATAGCTCTATTACCTTTTGGCATTAGGATAATTACTTCATAGAAAGTCTTTAGAAGGATTGTTGTTTGCCCAATTGTTTAGGAGAGTTTGAGGAGTCCACACTTTCAGTTTTTTTTAAGAACTCTACACTGAACACACTGACCAGGACTTTTATTATTGGGTTATTTTTTAATTACTATGTCAACTTCCTTTCTCATTGGCCTCTTCAGGTTTTCTTTTCCTCCAAATTGCCTCTAAATAGGTTAAAAGTATATGCAGCTTAGTGGCATATAGTAATTTACAGATACCTCTAATGATCACACACCATTTTCTTTGCTTTTTCCCCCTCAGGTTCTTATAGTAATATTTATATAGTCTGAATATTAGCCCTCTGTTAGATGAGTGGTGGAAAAATATTTTATCCCAGTCAGTGGGTTGTCTTTTTATTCTGGTATAGAGGCTTCTTAGTTTCCATTTGTCATATTTGCTTCCATTTGCTTGGCCAGTAGCATTGGATCTTTGAAAATATCTCTAGATGCAGTGTCTTTCAAGATTCTGCTGATATTTACTTCAATATATGATTCAGGTCTAATATCAAGATCATAAATTTATTTTGAATTGCTGTTTATGTATACTATGAGGCTCTGAGGTCATTTTATTCCCTGTGACAGGCTAGTTTTCCCAACAAATTTGATCAAGAAACTTTTGTTTCTCCAATTCATACCTAGTTCTTTCTTCAAAGGTTAGCTGCCCATATACATTGTAGATCTGTCTCTGGGCTCTCTGTTCTATTACATTTGTCTGAGAGTCTGTCTTTATTTAGTACCACACTGTCTTGATTCATCTAGTTTAATAAAATAACTTAGAGTTGGGGAAAGAGAACCTCTATTTTTCCCCTAGGATTTTTTTTAATATTCTGGGAGTTTTATTAATCCATATAAATTTCATCAGTATTGATCTGTCTTTAAAAAAATGCTTTGGGTATTTTTTTCTAGGGATTACAGTGAATCAAGTTAATGTTTTGTGGGGAATTGTCATTTTAGGAACACTAATTCCTCCAGACCATAAACAAGGATTGTGTTTCCATTTCTTTCTGACTTACTTTTATTTCTTTCAGTATTGATTAGTGGTTTTCTTTGTATAAATCTTCCACCCGTTTGTTAATCTGATTTCAGACACAATTATCAATGGGATGATTTTTTTTAATTGTCTTCTGTTTCATTGTTTGAATATTGAGGAGCCATGAATTTCTGTTGGTTAATTTTGTTGCTTATCACTTTATTATACAGGTTTATTGTTTATAGGTATATTCTTTTGAAATTCCTTATGGATTTTTAGGATATCATGTCATCTACAAATAGTGAGGGGTTTGATGTTTTTTTCTTTTCTAGTCTGGATGGCTTTAATGCCTCTTTCTTGTCTAATTGCTATGACCAGAACTTCCAATACCATATTGAATAGTATTGATGAGAGTTTGGAAACCCTTGTCTTGTTCCTGATCTCAAGTGAATATTTTTAGTTTTTCTCCAATGATCATGATATATTTATGTCTAATTGGTTCCATTTGACTTGTGGGTTGTTGTTGTTGTTTTTCATTTTTGGTGGTTGCAAGGGTCACAAGACCCATGAATGAATTTATCAGCACAATAAAAATAATAGCAGAAGGAAAGGAAGATGGGTAAAGGTGCTAGAGTGTAAGTTTTGTGTGTCAGAACCCGAAGATTTACCCCTAGTAGGAAATGGTATATACAGAACAATGATGCCAGGTAGCGACACCCAAACCCCAATTTGTCAGTATGACAGGATATGTCTGATGTGAACAAAGAAAAAATAAAAACTTAATAGACAAGTGACTTTGAAAATGCTTAGGATTTAAAGAAAAAGACTTAACATTTATAAAAATACAAAAAGACTGCAGGTACAGAGAGCTCAAACATCAGGTAGCACACTTCACTTAGAAATGACTGATTTGGTCTAATCTATTCTACATGAAGTAACCCCCTAATTAGCTCTCTAGCTCAGTTTTATACATTTTCAAGACAATTTAAATAAATTTGAAACTTTTGCTATGTATATGTGCACTTGTGTATCTAGAGTGTTTTTTTTTTTTGTGGTCTCTTTAGACTGACAGGTTGTACTTATGGTTCAGTTTGTCATATTTACTAATAGATATTTAGATATATAAGTATATCAATAAATAGGACTTAAGTTATATTATAAAAATCATCTTGTATTTGTATAGTTATTTAGTTTATTTTAACCTTGACCTTTTTGTGTAAGATACATATAATTGGCAGATCCCAATACTGACCACTTGAGTAATGGACTATTTTATATTTTTTTGTCCATAGTTTTAGAAATTCTCATCCATAATGTCTGTCATACTTTCTTAAAAGATTTAGTTGAATTTCAAGATTCCAAAAGAGAAAAAGTTCAGTACTTATTATAGCTCCGTTATATGTAAGATTAATTTCTTGGCATGTATATTCCCTGTAGAAATTGATCCTTTTTCTGGTTCCCTTGTGCTTCTGGATCCCTGAGAATGCTTTCATTTACAGCAGTTATTTTTTTTTTTGTTTTTTTTTTTTTTTTATTTGGTTTTGGTTTTTGGGTCACACCCGGGCAGCGCTCAGGGGTAACTCCTGGCTGTCTGCTCAGAAATAGCTCCTGGCAGGCACGGGGGGGGGGGGGGGGAACCATATGGGACACCGGGATTGGAACCAACCACCTTTGGTCCTGAATCGACTGCTTGCAAAGCAAACGCAAGGCAAACACCGCTGTGCTATCTCTCCGGGCCCTATTTTTTTTTTTAAGTTTTTACATTTTTGTTATTTTATTGATTTAATCTCCCTGAGATACACAGTTACAAAGGTATTCTTAACTGAGTTTCAATTGTACAGTGTTCAATGTTCAAGCACCCATTCCTTCACCAGAGTGTACTTTCCTTTAGCAGTGTCCCCAGATTTCTTCACATCCCCCAGCCTGACTCTGCACTTTTTTAAAGCACTTTGGTTTGCGAGACTACTATTGAAAGGGTACAAATGTATATCACTTTCCCTTCTTTTTAACCCAGTTCTTGTCCAGTGTGATTACTTCTTAATATATTTGTCATAGTTGTCCCTTCTCAGACCTAACTACCCTTTTCACATTGTGTCAAACTTCCTACTAACCACTCAGTCCTCCTTGCCTTCATTTATTTTGTCTTTGGGTATATTTTTCTACTATGTTTCATTCTATCATTATATGTCTATCCCTCTCCCACCAACTCATTTCACTCCATGACTCTGAAACTAGAGGCATCTTATAAGATGAAATACCATTGACCAAGGAAGTGGAAGCAAACATAAACAAATGGGACTACATCCAGTTATGAAACTTCTGCATCTCAAAGGAAATGTAGTCCAGAATACAAAGACAACCCACAGACAGCGAGAAATTTGCCCATTACTCATCCAATAAAGGATTAGTGTCCAAAATATGTAAATTATTGCTGGAACTTAACAAAAAAAAATAAAGCAACCCCATCAAAAAGTGGGGAGAAGAAATGAACAGAAACTACCTCAGAGAAGAAATACCAATGGTCTAATGGCACATGAAAAATTGCTTTATAAAATTAATCCTCAGGGAACTGAAAATCTGATAACAATGAGATAGTACCTCATAACACAGAGATGTGCACTTCATTTCTAAGAACAAAAAGAACCAGTGTTGGATTGGATGTGAAGAAAAGGGACTCTCCTTCATGACTGGTGGAGATGTCTATTGCTCTAGCCTTCTTGGTCAACCATGTGGACATTCCTCAGACTACTAGGCATTGTGCTTCCATATGACCCAGCAGCTTTGCTCCTGGGAATATATGCTTTAGGACTCCAAAACACGATACAGAAAAAGCATATGCTTTCCTATGTTCATTGCAGCACTGGATACCATCTGGAAAACACCCAAGCACCCATGAACAGATGAGTGGAATACTACTCAGCCACTGAGAAAATAATGAAGTTATGAAATCTTTTGATACATGGATGGACCTGGAGTGTATGCCAGTCTGTTTTTATTATTCTGCATGAATGTTGTACTCTTCATGCACCTTTTGGGAAACATTTCTCAGGAAGCTGTGAGCCATCTTCGCTTCCCTGGCCACTGCCTACTCACTGCTGAGTCAGTATGTCTAATCCTAGTTGTTTCTATAGACCTTGTATGTGTAGCATGTGGCTTTGAAGTAATTGTCTCTTCTCTTGCATTTCTAGAATAATTTCCAGGGGAAATGAAACATAGCAAGATTGATCTTGTAACACTTTCCTCACTTCTCTCTTTTTCTCTGCATTTGCTTCAGCTAGTCTTTCATGTATTCTAAGAATCAGATTGAGGCACACTGAAAATTTGGGAAAGGGTCAAGAATTGTTCTTTTACAAAAGAAAGAGAATAGTCATTTTTGAGAGGCAAAGGATAATGTTTTTTTATGGTTTTTCTAAAGAGCAACAGATTCACTATAAATATTTTAGGTATATGATTGATTGCTATGAAATTGTTCCTATGAGTGTTAGGAATGTCACGTTTCAGAAAATATTCCACTCCACTAAGTATCATCTCTCAGTGCTTCTCCAACACAGTGAAGTATCTGAGCTTTCTAGAGGAAGTTTGTATATAATATCGAAGTAGGTTTGCAATAAATTTCTTTACTGAAAAAGATTTAAAAATTATTCTAGGGCAGAAAAAGACATACTGGATTAGTTTTACTTTCCAGAAAATTATAAACATAATTCATTTAACTTGATTTTTTTCCCTGTTCTAGAAAACTGAACTTAAGATTTCATAACAGTAGTACTTGAGTTTTAATTGCCTAGTAAATTACATCTTATTGATTCATTTAAAGAGATTAAGATTTCTGGGTTTCTTTGTCTCTTATGCTTTTAATTGTATTAGCTATGGGAAGTATTTTAAAAACAGATGGAATTTAAGAAAGCATTTGTTGTTTATGAAATTTTAAAGTAGTTTTGGTGACTTACATACATATTGAAATGTTTGATGTGGATGTGAATGATATGTCTCAAATGGAGGTTTGAGGTTGTTTTTTTTTTTTAAGGTTCTTTTCATTCCACTTGGGCTACCTTATGAAATATTTAGAACCTCTTAGTAATTTTAGGCAGGTATCTCATTTATTCCAAAGGAAAGTAGGGTAGTACTGTGTTGATGTATAGTGTTTACTTTTTTTTTCCCAATTATTTTTGCCTGATGGAGTTTGAGAATCAACAAATAGGCAGTTTTTCTATATATTTTTAAATACATATTTACTTTTTCAAAAGTGTAATTGTTTCTTTGTTTCAGAGATACAATGTTAACATACTATGCTTATTGCTAACGTGCAAATATCCTCCCTTCCCCTCCCCTCTAGTCCATAGGACCTTCTGTGGACTTATTAAAGCAGATAATTATTTATAGATTTAGGATAAGTGGCCTATATGCATTATTGGATGAACCTTGCCCATTATTCCTTTTTTTTTTTTTTTTGGTTTTTGGGTCACACCCAGCAGTGCTCAGGGGTTATTCCTGGCTCCATACTCAGAAATTGCTCCTGGCAGGCACAGGGGACCATATGGGGCACGGGATTTGAACCGATGACCTTTCGCATGAAAGGCAAACGCCTTCCCTCCATGCTATCTCCCGGGCCCGTAATTGCCCATTATTCCTTATGCAGCTAAAGACTTTAAAAGAAAATATTTTTCTAAACACACATTTCATTATTGAGGTAACATTGGTTAAAAGGGTTTTACAATTTTCAGGTATGCATCAGTATAATTATAGATAAATATATTATTGCCAAAATTATCACCAAAATGTCTAATTTTTACCACTCAAAAAGTAAGATATAATAGTTTGCAAATTAATGAGTTCTTTCAGAGCAACTGAGTTGACCAATTTTTGTGTCTGATTGATATGTGTTCAGACTTGTAATTTACAGTGAAATTATTTTTATTTTATCTCTTGATACCAATGTAAGGTTTCATTCAACTCAAATAAATATCTTGTTTGTTTGTAAGATATTTTTAAAGTTAATCCAAGCTAATATAACAAGTTAATCCATTATGGTAAATAATATATTTGAACCTTATAATCTGTTTTGTATGTTCTATGCATCTTGGCTACAGCCCTACTACTTATGTTTTGGATGAAGATGAACCACGATTCCTTGAAGAAGTTGACTACAGTGCAGAAAGTAATGATGATTTAGATATTGAATTAGCAGAAAATGCAGGTGATTATGAACCTTCTGCCCAAGAAGAAGTACTTTCTGATTCTGAATTTTCAAGAACATACTTAGCTTGAACACTCTGTCATCTCTTATTAACTGCCAAAAAACGACTGTAATATCTTGGGGTTTATTACACAAGGGAGTTTGAATTTATGAAGAGCTGACTCAGAAGACAAAGCAAGGTGGGCCTGTTTGGTTTACAACAATAAATAAGTTATGAATTCATAATAACATGGGCACTTGTTTTATTTTAGATATTCAGTGCACTTTATATCCCATTAAGTTGTCAACTGTTGGATTTACTTCTTAGTACCATTGCATGAATTTTTATCTTCTAGGGTTATTCCCTACATCAAATGGATAATTTGACATGTATGAATATAAATTTTAAATTCTAGAGTGTTGAAAATACTGAGTTGTTGAAAACTAATATATATGTAAATGAATTTCTATAGATGTGTCTGTATGGTGGATAAATATTAAAGATAAGACTGTTCTTCAGAATCATGTTAACTATTTAGTTGTGGCTGAAATAATATAGTTTGCTTTGCAGCCGTTACATTCTACAATGATCAAATTAAAAAAAATAAAAATTATATTCAATGTTGTGTTTATTTCATTACACTTCTTACTGAAATCAGATTAATAGAATCTTTGTGAAGACATTACAAAATCTCACATCTGTAAACACTGATAAAATGTGTTTAAAATAATACTTTAGAGGACTGGAGCAATTTCACAGCAGATAGGATGCTAACCTTGCACGTAGCTGACGCAGTCTGAGCTCCAGCACTACTTAGAGTTCTCTGAAAATCACCAGGAGAATTCCTGAGTGCAGAGCCAGAAGTAATCCCTGAGCATTGCTAAGTTTGGTGCACAGCCACCACTCCACCACCAAATAATAATACTTAGAGCCAGAGAAATAATACAAGCTTAGTATTTTAGTTGGTATTTTTAGATACAGGTTTGTTTACCTCTGCCTATCATAAAATACTTTTTTGAACGTTTTTTTTTTCCCTAAGACTTTTTCTATAAAATTTTTCTAAAAGTAGTTCTCAAGGAACATCTACGGTTTATTTCTGTAGTTAGTTTGGTAATAAGCGTTAACAGCTTTAACATTGAACCATATTCTCACTATATCGGTGTTAGTATATTCAACACAGGTAGTTTTTCTAAAGGTGTGCTGTTATTAGATGTATTGAAGTGATTCATTTAGAGCTCAGTGATGTCTGTGTCTTAGAGATAAGGGCAGTGAACCGAAACCATTTCTTTTTTTTTTTGGTTTTTGGGTCACACCCAGCAGTGCTCAGGGGTTACTCCTGGCTCCATGCTCAGAAATTGCTCCTGGCAGGCACAGGGGACCATATGGGGCACCGGGATTTGAACCGATGGCCTTTTGCATGAAAGGCAAACGCCTTACCTCCATGCTATCTCCCGAGCCCCCGAAACCATTTCTTATAGTGCATATTCCTAGGTTAAAGTAGAAAGGACTTAGAGTTCAAAAATTTTAATTAAAATTTAATCGTCCAGGGGCCAGAGAGATAGCATGGAGGTAAGGTGTTTGCCTTTCATGCAGACGGTCATGGGTTCGAATCCCAGCATCCCATGTGATCCCCCGAGTCTGCCAGGAGTGATTTCTGAGCATCGAGCCAGGTGAAACCCCTGAGCACTGCTGGGTATGACCCAAAAACCAAAAAAAAAAAAAAAAAAAAAAAAAAAAAAAAAAAAAAAAAAAAAAAAAAAAAAAAAAAAAAAAAAAAAAATAATCAATGATTTTAATTTTAAATCCAATGACTTTGGATAAGCACTTTGAAAACTTTGTCATAATAAAAAGGAAAAAAATTTTAGTCTTAACTGGACTATTGTTTTCAAGTAGTAATAATGGGAAATTAATGGTTACAGTTTAATATTTTTGCATTTTCCAACTCAGTTATTTTTTTTTCCTTAATATTTGAGGCATTTTATCAGGCCTAGTTTCTTTTTGGTATCATAAAACAAATTAAAATGTAAGGTAGAACAAAAAGATTTTTCCCCAAAATTACCTAATTACAAATCTTAGAAAATAAAGATTAAATTGATTGCAAACTGAACCAGTATTCTTTGTGTGTCATGACCTAATTTAGAAAAGATGAGGATGGGGCCAGAGATAGCACAGCTATAGGGTGTTTGCCTTGCACTAGGGACTAGTGACTAGGCCAACCCAGGACAGACAGTGGTTGGAATCCCAGCATCCCATATGGTCCCCCAAGCCTGCCAGGGCTATTTCAGATTGCAGAGCCAGTAATAACCCGAGTGCTGCCAGGTGTGACCTAAGAAACAAAAACAAACAAAAAAAGACTGGAATACTTCAGGTAAAGTATTTTTTTAACAGTTTATAGTCATAAAATAATTGCATGTTATATTTTATTCCCAGAGATTAGACTGAGGAACCCCTGCACTTTTTGTGATTTTTTTTTTTTGGTTTTTGGTTTTTGGGCCACACCCAGTGACGCTCAGGGCTTACTCCTGGCTATTCGCTCAGAAGTCGCTCCTGGCAGGCACGGGGGACCATATGGGGAACCGGGGGATTGAACCGTGGTCCGTCCTAGGTTAAGGCAGACACCTTACCTCCAGCGCCACCACCCGGTTCCGTGAATTTTTTTTGATTCTTGTAAAATTTGAATATAAAAACCAAGGATAGCCATTTTGAAAAGTAACTTTTTATTGTAGTGTTCAGAATTTTATAAAATTTATAATGTTAAGAGTTTAAAACCCTTATTTTATACAGTGATAATATTTTACATCAACAAACCACATTTTAGCATGTTAAAAATCTGATTATATTTTTATCAAATATTTATATAAATTAAAGAATTTTATAGTTAGAAATACTTTTATATTTTCTATGATAATAGATTTGGAAAATAAAAATAATGTAAATTCCTGTTTTCCTTAAAATAAAAATAAGCGGGGGCCGGGTGGTGGCACTGGAGGTAAGGTGCCTGCCTTGCCTGCGCTAACCTAGGACGGACCACGGTTCGATCCCCCTGTTCCCCATATGGTCCCCCGTGCCTGCCAGGAGTGACTTCTGAGCGAATAGCCAGGAGTAACCCCTGAGCGTCACCGGGTGTGACCCAAAAACAAAAAACAAAACAAAAACAAACAAACAAAAAAGCTTCATTGGGGTCTGAGTGGTGGCACAAGCAGTAGGGTGTTGCCTTGCACATGATAACCTAGGATGGACCAAGGTTCAGTACCCCGGTGTCCCATATGGTCCCCCAAGCCAGGAGTGATTTTTGAGCGCATAGTCAGGAATAACCCCTGAGCATCCCCAGGTGTGGCCTCCCCCAGAAAAATAAGCTTCATTGTTGTTAGTAGCTGAAATTGTTCAATTTTTACTTTTGCTTCCATGTTTTCTCAGAATTTTCTAAGTATGAGTCAGTGCCTCTAGTTCCATATCCTGAAAGTTGATTTGTTGCTGATAAATGGGTCCTACACTTACTCAACTTTCATTTGTGTTTACAATTGAATAAATATACACTTGCTCTAATTTAGTGGTTCTCATCTGTGCTGTGTACATCAGTATGGAGACCTTGTAGGCCTTCGTTAGACAGCTCTTAGACATTGTCCTATGATGATACTGTAGGAGCCCTTCTGTGAGAACACTAGAAGGATGTACAATGTTCCTTCAGATCAGAGTTTCATAAGACTCACAATACCTGTGTACTGGAAGTTAATGACAATGCGACTCTGACCTAGCTAATATGTAAGTCAAGAATATTCTTCTACAAAGTAAAAAAATAAAAAAGGCCTCTATAGCACTCAGACCCCAGAGTTGGATTTTAGCCCCATGTCCTAAAATCTGGTCTCTTGTTCTTAGGACAAAATATTTACAAATCTGTATTTTTATAATGATTAAAGGTCTACATTCCATTTGAGAGATTTACTCAGGAAGACAAGTTGCCAAAAACCTGTGGTTTGTATTGACATTTTCTTAGCTGCAATAATGAATACAGACTTATGTATGGAAGTATCTAATTTCTGACACTTGACAATTTTCATATTATGTTTAGAAATATGCATATTTGTCTGAATAGAAACCTGGCATTCCAATTCAGATAGTGCACCAACAGGATTTAATATGAAACATAGAAATTGTAAATGCCACATAATTATGATGACCATCTGAGCATAAAAAATAATACGTATGGTCTAATAGAATTATTGTATGTGCAGATCTAAAGAGCAATAGTGAGATTATTAATTATCATTAGAAGTCTTGTTTTCCTATGTATGTTTTAATAT
>PVKC010014784.1:0-22129 GCA_004027635.1 Crocidura indochinensis | reverse complement strand
GAAAGAAAATAGAGTCAACCTGGACCTCATTAGGAAGCCAGAATCTAGTGACACAGAATTGGGCTGACTCCAATCTATTAGGTCCATGATGATATTAAGATTAATATATTTCCTAAAATGTCAGGGACAGAGCCTGGAGAACAGGAGATCAGAGCCTATGACTATCAGGATAATGAGCATGTCTGGGGATGACAATCTGGGTGATGGAATGGGTTTCTATGTGGAAACTCCTTCTCAGAGTTATTTTGGCAATAATCATCACAGCAAAGCAAGAAGGAAGCCATGGGGTCTTAACTTGTTTGCCAGGTATGAATTCAGCTGCACAAGAATACATGTTAATGCAGTATTATAATAGGTTTATGTATAAGGAAACCCACTGATTCTGTAAGTTGGTAAGGATGGGGTAATTATGTTTAGCATCAGCATCTCATAAGTAGAGAAACTGTAGAATGACCCATTTTTTTCCCTGTAGGTCTGTAAGAAAGGCACAGAAAATGTCATTCTACATGTTATCTTTGCAATCAAATATGGAGTGAACTCTAATCAGTAAGTGTCAGATTGACTCCTCTATAACCTAGCTCTGTCTTCTAAACATACTTGTGAATAAAAATAAGTCCATACATTTAATAATTATAATAAGCTAAACATGAAATTTTAAATTAGATGAAGTGTGGGATTAGAGAGTTAGCACAGCAGGTATGGCATTTGTTCTGTATGCAGCCAAGTCAGGTTTAATTTCTAACATGGCATATGGTTTCCAAAGGGCCAACAGGAATGACCCAACAGTGACTTTGAGCACTACTGATGTAGCCATGGAACAAAAGTGAGCTAATTAAAAACAAACAAACAAACTAATATTTAATTTAGGTGTAAATCACAGAACCCAAATAAATGCTTCCATGGTATTTTAAATATCTCAAATGTGTTAGTGATGCTTTCAAATAAAGGTATTTATCAATACAACTTGCTGTATATATAAGAATAGGGTCTCAGAGGCAGTTATTTCAGTTTCATTATTAAGCCTCAGTTTGATCCTTCTGGAAAACAGGTGATATTGGTTTTCATAAAGATGCAATAGGAGGTATAGCACAGTGGTAGGACGTTTGCCTTGAATGGGGCTGACCCAGAAGAGTCCTGGGTTAGATCCTCGGCTTCCCATATGATTCCCTGAGCCAGGAGTGATTTCTTAGCTCAGAACCAGGAATAGGGGCCCGGGAGATAGCATGGAGGTAGGGCGTTTGCCTTTCATGCAAAAGGTCATTGGTTCAAATCCCGGTGCCCCATATGGTCCCCCGTGCCTGCCAGGAGCAATTTCTGAGCATGGAGCCAGGAGTAACTCCTGAGCACTGCCGGGTGTGACCCAAAAACCAAAAAAAAAAAAAGAACCAGGAATAACCCCTGAGCATCACTGGGTGTGGCCCCCCAAAATAAACAACAAAAAAAAGATGTAATAGGAATATATAGTGATATTTGTGTTTGTTTCATAATTGTTTATAATTTTTGCAATTGATAATACTTGTTAACATATGGCTACTTTGTTTACAAAAATGCACATTTTCTGTTTATTTTGTCTGTGTCTTAGCAAAGGAACCTTTCTATTATTATGTGTGATATCCCCCAAGCAGCTTCAGTGAAAATATAAACTTGGTGAAACTATCACATTTGCTTGTAGGTGTGAGTTTATTAAGTCCGTATGGAGTCTCTTCATGTCTTGTCAAGTCAATTATTAATGACTATGTCTAAAGTAAATTTCCTTTTAAAGAAATTCCTTTCATCTTAGCAAAACGATAAATAAATAAATATTATTTATTTCATTTATTATAATATAAATAAACTGCTTGCTAATCAGATATCCTTGTGGCAAAAGTTTTCTGCATAAAAAATCTTTTTTTACTCTACCTTCTTATTCCTTAGGATAGTTGTATCTTGTCACTCATGTGACTTTTTAAGAGCTAGAGATGGTCCCTATGTGTTTAAGTAGTTGCCCTCAGCCTCCTTGGACAGACTAAACATCAAGTCCAGGTGCCCTTGTAGGAGTTGAGGTCAGCAATAGCTTCTAGCATTCCATCTCCCAGGCCAACTTCAGCCTAGGGCAGCCAGCCATGTGAGGAAAGAGCCCTGGGCCACCCTGAAAGGCCATTCATAGAGAGGGTGAGAGCCCTACCCTCTCCAACTGAGGCTATAGAACCATTCTTTCCCTCTTTTGAGGACTACCACTAAAACACTGTCACAAGTAGGGGTCCTCTGCAGGTATCTCCTTTTTGAATGATTACCTATCAGTTTGGTGTTCAATTTTACCCTTTTTTAGGAAGTGATATTTACTGTTTTTTCACCCCTGCTGAACCCACTCACCCTCTTCTGCTGTTCACTTTTTTAAATATCTGCCTTTACTTTCTGTTTCTCCCTATCCCACAGAAGTACTATACAACCTCACTCATTTTCATGACTTTGGGGAAGACTACTGAAAAGTACCTGGATAGATGGAAAAGCACACCACATTCTACCAGGCAGGGTGGATCTCTGCTGGACCCTGGGCTCATCCTGATGTTGTTGGTAGGTGACTCAAGTGAGGCTATCTACACTTTTGTACCACTGTGGTCTGAGACGAAATGTGAGTTCATAGTCACTCTACATCATTCTTTTTGTAGGATGATCAATCCTGGGGAAGAGGGTAGAATTCTGCATTTGAGAGTTTCCCCTGTGTGTACTTATTTTTTGGGTACTCTGCATTTGATCTGTGACCTTGGAGATGTCAACCCATTGACATAAGACCTGCACAAACACATCGCCTTCCCAGGATGTGTATCTCTCCCCACTTAGAATGTCAAGTGATGTGCACTACAGGGAGTGAATATGTCACTACTACAAAGAACACACCTGATCCAATGTCTGTATTCCAAAGATAAAATGATAAACAATGCCTTTTAATGCCTTCAGAGAACATATTTAGAGCTGTTGAACTGTGAGGTTTTTTTTTCTTATGGTAGTATAACCTAGTTTATCCTAATCAGTATTCTTGGCAACTTTAAGGTTTTAAATGCATGCAAATATTTCCTGGAGAGTAAAATCTAATCTATCTATGGGTTTCAGGAGAAACCAATGCCTGCTGACACCTTAATCTTGAACTTCTAGCCTTCAGAACTGTGAAATAGATTCCTTTTGTTTAAATCACCCAGTGTGTGATCATTATGGCAATACTATAAAACACATTAAGATTTTTTTTTGTAATAAGGGCTGAGAGTTGATTTTACTTAAAATCCCTATATCAAAAATTATAAATACAAATGTAATCTTTTATAATGTATCTTTTATAAACTGACCATTGTTCAACATTCAAGATAAAATTTATAGTCTTAATCCAGTACTCACAATGGAACAATTAGTTCTTTAAAAGTATTATTTTTATTTCATTTTAATTCAAATATTAATTCATTCTACCATCCTTTCATCTACCCACCTATTCATCCATATATCTTCCCAAATTTCCATCTACTATTTTTCATTCATTCATCAACTTACCTTCTCACCCAATATTTCCATTCATATTTTCACCCCCTTCCCATAAGTGCATATTTACTATATTCATATATATTTATTAACCCACTCACTATTTATCTATATACCCATCCATCTACCACTTACCTATCCATTTCCCCTCTGTCTACATAAACATAGAAATGCCCATCTATTCACCATTAATCTAGCCACACAACAATACCCCCACCTATCAACTATTCACTAACCATTTATCTATATATTACTCACTCAGTCACTCTCTCCATAAAAAATATTATCCATTTATCTATCCTTCCATTCACCCACTCACAGTCTTTATTGAGCTCAATATCTATTAGACTTTTCCACACATAATGAATAGAATAAGAAACAATACCTACTAATCTCAGATCATTCACTCACTATATCCTTAAGTAAAAAAAAACTCTTCTAGACAACTTCCTACCACTATATGATCTCATTATAGTTTTATTCACCATGCCAGGTGACCCAGGACCCTCTTATTTATTCTCAAAATTCATATCTAAAGTTCTAATTGGAAGTATTTTCCATACCACATAAATGTTTGTCTTTCTAAAATGTCTATATTTTTAAGCTGCAGGAAGTACATTCTATGAATATTTGTATGTTTTAATCATAGAATTTAGCCCAAAAGAAACATCTTAAAAGGACCAGAGCGGGGCCCGGGAGATAGCATGGAGGTAAGGCGTTCGCCTTTCATGCAAAAGGTTATCGGTTGGAATCCCGGTGCCCCATATGGTTCCCCGTGCCTGCCAGGAGCAATTTCTGAGCATGGAGCCAGGAGTAACCCCTGAGCACTGCCGGGTGTGACCCAAAAACCAAGAAAAAAACAAAAAACAAACAAACAAAAAGGACCAGAGCAATAGCACAATGGAAAGGGCATTTATCTTGCATTGTGGCCAAGCCATAGCATTTCACATGGTCCCCAGAGCCTGCCAGGGGAAAGATTTGAGCAAAGAACTAAGAGTAACCCCTGAGCACTTCCAGATATGACCCCAAATCCCCCTTAAAAGAAACATTATGTAATTCATTGTTAGATATAGAATTTCCTTTCATTTATTTTACTGAATAAATACGTAAAATTTTTAACTGGATTGTGATCTAAACCAGGCTTTTTAGACCTTTTGTTTTATTTCTGTCATACTGCAACCCAGAAAAAAACTAGAAAGGAAATGTGTATTCTTAGATTGACAATGGTTAAAACAACACTGAACCTGCAAGTTCTGGTTTGTTATTGTTTCTCTAGATTGAATTATTTTTCACCGTGCTAGCTATTTCTCTAATTGAATAGGAAAAATAAACACCACTTTTCTTGAGAAAAGTCTAAGCTTATAAAACAAGGGATATTTGGTGTTAATTACATCCTCTACTATAAACTAGTGAGTTTATTTATTTACCTTCATCTCTCAAATTCAATAAAGTCATTTGGTAAGAGAAGTTGTGTATCCAACATGCACGGATGTATGAGTCTTCTAATCAGATATGTACTTTTTTTCTTTCCTTTTTTTTTTTGTTTTTTTTTTGGGGGGGCGGAGCCATACCCTGTGATGTTAAGGGGTTACTTTTGACTATCACTCAGAAATAGCTCCTGGCTTGGGGGAACCAGATGGGACCCCGGGGGATCAAACCTTGATCAGTCCTAGATTAGCTCATGAAAGGCAAATGCCCTACCGCTTGCACCACTGCTCCAGTCCCCAGATATGTACTTCTGAACTTTGTTAAAGAATTGAATTTCGGGGCCAATGAGGTGGCACTAGAGGTAAGGTGTCTGCCTTGCAAGTGCTAGCCAAGAAAAGATCGTGGCCGTGGTTCGATCCCCCGTGTCCCATATGGTCCTCCAAGCCAGGGACAATTTCTGAGAGCTTAGCCAGGAGTAACCCCTGAACATCAAATGGGTGTGGCCCGAAAAAAAAAAATCTAAAGAAGAAGAATTGAATCTCATGTTTTTAAATGACTGTTTATTTGGATATTTCTAAAAAACAAGTTTAACAAGAGAACTCAACACTCAGGACTCAACCAGCAACATTCTTTCTTAGATATGAGTTTGCCATTAATTTGCTAATCCTATCTATTATTTCTTTCATCCACCAAGCACATTCTCCACCATCATCCATCAGCGGCATTCCAGAACAAAAACTTGGAATTGTTCCTCTTGTCTTAGCACTGCCTATATTTTATTAAGTTTATCAGCATGAGGGTATGACCCACTGTGAAATAATGGACTGATGTCAATTGTACAGCACTCTCTTTGTAACTTCATGTCATTTTGGTTTAAAAATAGAACTAAGCCACCTTCCTGTTAACAGCAAATAGAAGGAAAGTTTATCACAAAAATCTGGAGTTTGTAGATATCCTTAGGGAACATTCACTCTATACCAAATTTATTCAAAGGAAGAAAAAACTTTGATTATACAATTACTATGAATAAAATGGAGTCCGAAGCATTTCATGTCACAAATTCTATTTCATAAGTGCATTATACTTATGACAATAAAAATATCTATTAATATGTACATATGGCTACTTGGAACATAGAGTGATCATTGTCATTTATGATTAAGGAACTAGAAAGAAAAATATCAATTAAATATCACCCTATATCTGTGAGAGTAGTCTACATAAAAAAGACCAGAAAAAAGGTGTCAGCAGAAATATGGATAAATGGGAAATCTTTTACACACAGTCAATGGTAATATAAATTGACTCTGCATCTATGGAAAACAGTATGGATATTTCTTTTAAAATTAAAAATAGAAAAAATAGAATTACCACATTATTTTCACTTCTACTCATAGTTATCTATCCATAAGCATAAAATACAAATACATTAGAAAATATAATACAAATACATATATACATTATGTATATATGTACATACCTATTTTTGTTGTATAACACTTTACAACAGACAAAAATAGCCCAAGAGCCCATTGAGAAACATGCATATAAAGAAAATGTGATAAAGTGGTAGGAGCAACAGTACAGCAGATATGAAATTTGCCTCCCAACTTGTCAATCTAGGTTTGATCCCTACTCCTCATATGATCCCCCAAGCATGTCAGTAGGGATCCTAAATTCAAAGCCAAATGTAAACCATAAACACTGTTAGATGTTCCACAACCCTCCAAAAGCAGAACACAACAACAATAAAAGAAAGCATGGTATAAAAACACATAGACATACACAACGGAAAACTGCTCAGCATTAGAAAAATGAAATATTTTCTGTTGTGGCATGTGAATGAAACTGGTGAGGGTCATTGAAATGAAACAGCTAGAAAGATAAAGATGAAAATGAATGGAAACAAACTCAGGGTCTCATAAAGCAAAATTATGAGTATCAGAGTGAAGGGGCAATCAAAAGGGGAAGAACTCCAAGAAACTAAGATGGAGGAAGATTGGGATTTTGATGACAATTATAATGTGGCGACATACTCCAGAAAGTTGTGAAATTCTACCCATAATAGATAGAGAGTAGCCATAGTAAATAAAATATTTTAAAACTGTGTAAGCAAAAATTCCAATTTTTAAAATAGAATGGGTCAATGTTTAAAAATGTATAAACCGTTTTTATGGGTATTTAGATAGAAAGATAATCATTGATACTCAAGGGAAAAAACATTAATGATCAATACTATATTTAGGCTAGTTCAATACTAGAGCAGATAGGGAGCTTACTTTGCACATGCACAATCTGGTTTTGATCTCTAACATTCATTATGGTTCCATAACCCCATCAGATATAGTGCAGAGTTTAGAGTAATGCCTGAGCATTGCCGGGTGTGTTTCAAAAGCCAAAAAAAAGTTTGAATAAAGAAAAATCAATTCTCAAGAGAACAATAAAGTAGAGGAGTGTATATAGACATTCCTCATAAACCTACATTACATATTTTCATAAGACATAGTTCAAGGCTTTAATTTTTTGTTAGTCAACATTAGCAAATCATGTGAAACATTACCATTTTCAAAATACTTTTAGGAATATGTTCATGCCAGTCCGGTGCAGTTCTGAATTACAGTGGTTCTCACAATCTGTCCAGGCTGACTAGAATCTGTACATGGATAAAAAGAAGGGCACCAGGTCTTATCACTTGAAGTTACTGAATATTTTATCAACACATAAAATGTGATTGAAAAGTTGCATGTTCTGGGGCCTTCAAAAGCAATGGAAAATGAATTGGATGCTTTTAGCAAGTGTCACACTTGAATGGCTTTTACACGCTGAAAAAGCAGAGACTTCTTGACTGTTTGTTACTTTAACAAACTCAACATGTTTTCCCTATGCCTTTATTTTTTTTAAAGGGCACATTTATTTCTTTAAAAGCTCCCAATTTCCTTTTCTACATTTTCTTTTAGATTAGTTAAATGCAGAGAGGTATTTCTACAAAGTCGTTGAGTTACATCAAATATTCGTTCTGATGTAAAATTGGGTCATCAGGATACTTAATTTGTTGAAAGAATGCACTATCCTCTTAACTGTTATTAGTATTTCCACTATTCTTTGTAGCTATTTTGATTCTCTCTCTCTCTCAAAAAAAAATAAAAATAATTAGGCAGTCTCTTTTGTCTTTTATTTGAATAAAGAATTCTTTTTTGGAACCTTCATCTTCAGGGCAGATCTATGATGAAGACCAGGGTGGGGCTGGTGAAATAGTGTAATGAGTGATTTACATATTTCCATGTGTATTTACATATTCACATATTATTTGTTTACATATTTAAATATTTGTTTTCATATTATTACACGTTATTATTACATATTATTACAGATATTACATTATATATTATTTTATTATTATATATTATTATTACAAATATTATTATATATTATTTACATATATAAACCCAGGTTCAATCCCCAAACAGCACCAGGAGCAACCCTTGGACTCAGACCAAAAAGATGTCTTAGGGCAATAAGGTTGGTAAGGCACTTGCCTTTCATGCAAAAGGTCATTGGTTCGAATCTCGGTGCCCCATATGGTCCCCCGTGCCTGCCAGGAGCAATTTCTGAGCATGAAGTCAGGAGGGCAATAAGGTTAAAGTTTCATTTTATCTTTCAATTTTTTAATTTTTTGTTTAATCCGGCGATTTTTCTGTATCTAGTTATGGCATGAAATGATGTGATTTGAACATCATTAGAAGGTTAAATGGAATGAGAATTTGTCACACTCCACAGAGCCCTGGATGCAAAACATAGAATGACCTCTCAGCAAATGTCCACACACAGATGTCCACAAACCTGTTGTTCTTGTGCATTGTTGGTATGGAAACACAGTCAGTGGATTGACGTTTGAAGTCACATTGGTAGACATTTGACCTGTGAGAGACTTCACTAAAGTAACAATATACTTGAATCTAAGTAGGCATTCTCTATTGTACTTTACGTCACTTCTAGTGAACTGGCCAGTGGATTGGAAGAACCTATGACCGGACCTTCTTCACCTAACAATCTGTGAATTCACCTGGAATCTCTCTATCCATTGAAATGTACACTTGTTCTACTTCGGGAAGCAGCAAGTTGAGTCAGAATAGACAGGAAAGGAACAATTTGTGAGCTCTTAACTAATGTCTGATCAACAAATTCAGTAGTGATTTGGGTCAGTAATGAGAATCTTAGAATTACAGAGGAAAAAGCACCAGGAATTTCATGAGCAAACTAGAGGAGATATACCTATTGTTTTAGTCCTATTCCCAAATCTGGTAGGTATGTGCCCAATTCACATTGTTTTCAATGGTAGTGGACCAGAACTTTGGAGATGATCCTTTTCCCATACCCTGAACTCAAAGTACAGTGGCAGGTGAGTAGATATAGGGGGATGGGGAAGCTGAAATCATGTAAGTTTAAGCAGAGCATTTATTTTTAGAACATAAAATACTTTTAGGGTTTCATCATTCTCTTCCTATAGTCTTTACAGAGTGTAATGGGGCACAAGAAAATGCATCTAGGAAAAGAAATCCTTTCAGTGATGCATAGGTATATGACTAAATTTCTGTGCTTTCTCACTTTTTTATATACGAAACTATTTAATGTCCATATTAATAGGGAAAATAAGTGATTGAAGTGCTGAAATGGCTAAGAAGATAAGCTCTTATAGAAATAAAATTCCAGAAACTTTTATTCACTGCTAGTGGTAATGCCATTTTGTCCAACCTTTCTGGACAACAATATCGATATTTCTCAAAAAACTAGAAAATGAACTCCCATATGATCCAGCAATACCACTCTTTGGGAATATCCTAGGAACACAAAAACAATACAAAAATGCCCTCTGCACACTTATATTCATTGCAGTGCTATTTATAATAGACAGAATCTGGAAACAACCCAGATGCCATTCAACAGATGAATGGGCACAGAAACTGTAGTTTATATACACAATGGAATATTATGTAGCCATCAGGAGTCATGAAATTTTCCTATACATGGATGAACATGTAAACTATTATGCTGAATGATATGAGTCAGAGAAGGAGATAGACTTCGAATAGCCTCTGTCATCTGTGGGATTTAAGAAAAATAAAAGGCAGTATGATAACAATACGTCAAGACAATAGAGATGAAGTCTGGAAAGATCAGTCCATGATATGAAGCTTACCACAAAGATTGGTGAGTGCAGTTAGATAAATAATTACACCAACAACTATCATAACAATAGTATGAGTGAGAGAAATAGAATTCCTGTCTTGAAGACAGCCAAGGGATGGGAGACAAGGGAGGTTGGGGGCATTGGCTGTGGGAAGGTCGCTCTGGTTATGAGAGAGTGTACTTTTTATGACTGAAACCCAATTACAAACAATTTTTTTTGTTTTTTTTTTTGGGGGGGGGTCACACCCGGCAGTGCTCAGGGGTTATTCCTGGCTCCATGCTCAGAAATTGCTCCTGGCAGGCACGGGGGACCATATGGGACGCCGGGATTCGAACCGATGACCTTTTGCATGAAAGGCAAACGCCTTACCTCCATGCTATCTCCCGGGCCCCGACAAACATATTTGTAGCCAAGGTGCTTAAATAAAGATATTATTGAAAAAAGAAATTAAATTCTCTTAGTGGGCATAAGAGATAAAACACAGCTAATCCATAGTCAAAGACCTGAAGCAGTCAGGAGGCACAGACAATGGAAAAACTGGGGACTGACCTTGCATTTCTAAGGTGTCACGTTGTGACACTGTACGAGCAGCACAGGCTCAATAATTACCCAAGAACTGAAGATGTCAGGATCTTGCTTGAAAAATCTCTGATTCTTTATAAAATGAGATTCGACCACTGTTAAAAGTACCTTGGAGAATGACCAGGGACCCCAACTTTCTTTGAAGTGCCAGCACACGGCAAAGTGAGCAGCTGATGTTGGAGTATGGTTAAGGTCTACACTGAATGGAAAGCATGAATCCCTAAACAGGATATCCCCTAATGACAGAGCACATCACCTTCAAGAAGAGAGACTTATTAACTCCAAATGGGAGATTACTAGAGTTCAGTGGCCCAATTCAAAATTCAAAATTAGAAACTCTTCAGAAGTATCCATGATTATCTAGGAATTTTGCAGAATAAAGAGAGCCATGAGTACTTACTAAATTTATATTTATCTAGGTTTATGTAACAAACATAAAATAGTAAATCATTGGGTCCTCTAACTTTCTCCACAGCACACATTCTTCATTTCACCCATTGTGTTGTTATGATGCATGTACATATTCTATTTCCTCTTCAAGGCTACTTCCTTCTGTATATGTAGCTTCAGATATAGAGAAAAACATACTCCGTTTTGATATAAATATTTTGGGTAATATTTTCAGCATTTCAACCTAAATCAGAAATGTTTGATCCTCTTCCCTTCCCTCTATAATGTGTAGCTTGATATTCTGCACCATTTATATCCCAGGATGGGGTAAGGTTATTCTGTCATTCCTCTAGCCCTCTACGGATTGGGGGGGGGTGCATCTTGAAAGTCTTTAACCCCAAAGCCCTGTTCAGCTTTTCTCCCAGTCCTCATGTCTAAATGACAACTTCAGCCGCTACTGGCTTCTTCTTCACTTAGAAAATCTCAGATTTTTCTCCCACTTCTAAATGCTTCCTTTTCCACAAGAGCAAGTCCTGAGTGTGATTTAGTATTACATGATTTCTCTGCCTGTCATAGTACCCTCAGTGACATAGGACTGAAAGGAAAGTCTGCCCAAGGTGGAATTTTCTTCCAATCATAGCACTTCCCAATGAAAAGGGTGATTTAAGGACCTACTCAGAGTCATCACTGGACTAAACAGATTGATGACAAGAACAGAGTCATTTTAAAAGGCCTGATTGCAAGGAAATAATCTAAGTGAGTGCTGGCTGAATCTTATACTTTCATCAATTCTACAAATGCATCTAGTGCTGAGTGCCTCACTCTACTGGTTAGAAATCTAATAGGAGGCACTGAAAATTATGTGAGCCTTATACTGATTCTAGATATTCATTTCATTGTTCAGAGCAGCTTTTGGGGAATCCATCCTTGATTATTAGTCACATTCAAAGTTCCAATTCCTTAGGGATCAGGATGAGAGCCTTGTTTTCATGAGGTCAGGGTGCAGGAGCCCTGATGGATAGAATCAGGGTGTGAGATTCCTGATGTAGATAGAGGCAGATGTCACCCCAGATGACTTATTATAAATAGAATTGCTAAGGTTGCCTGGTAGAGCTTCCCACAAGAAGAAAGGAGTTAAGACCACATTGTCACTTTATATCACCTTAATAAAACCTAGTCTTCAAGGTCAGGAGGAAACAGGAGCCCCTAGTGGTAAAGATGGTGCCAAGCAGAGGTAGCTCGGAGTGCTCTGAGCTGAGGGGATGATGCATTTTCTTTAGAGTCCATCCAGATTTACAAATTTTAGACTCAGAGTGGGTACTTCAAGAAAATGTGAATGTGACTGCCTCTGCCTTTGCAAGCCTATAGGCCAAGGACAAGGACAGTTGTTTGTGGGATCTGAAACCAGAGGTTGTGAACAGGAAATATTATTGAAGTCTATTGATTCAGCCCATGTAGCAGGCAGGACTGAAGCCCCGGTCCTTGAGCCACGTTCCTGCATTCAGCTATGAGAAATATAAGTCAGGTGCAGAGGCACCAACCTCAATCCTCTCTGCAGCTCACTATAGTGTCAGACAGAGTCTGGTCTGCTGTTGACTGTAGAAGAGGACAGGGAAGCACAGGCAAGAAGTGAGGAGATCAAATTTATGGGGAAGAGCCAAAAAAATGAGATTCTTGTAAAATTGAACTTATGAAAAGTAAGAGCTGAATTTTAAGTTCAAGTCTATTCCAGACCTACCTGGTGCACACATATGCAATTTTCTCTTCATCTAACACTCAAATTGATATGGGCACCTCCATCATATAAGAGGCCCACTCTGTGTGCAGACTTTGACAAGTTGCCTGCCCTCTTTCTCTGAATGCCATGGGGCCCTGTCCCTATCCTGTTAATATAAATATTCTCCATCAGAAATAGTGAGTTCAAATGGTACAAGGCTGCATTCTAGATGTGGGATTCAGGGCTCTGTGGTTAGATGTAGTTCCTCTCATTATAGTATCTTCATCTGAGATGCATGAAGAACATGAGTGTTGGTAGCAAAATTCCCAGTCCAGCCCTAAATCATGCTATATGTGAATATTACTAAATCTTATTCTTAAAGAAGCCATCAGCTTATCATGTGTGTAAGAGAATATTTTATGGGCCTAAGAATAAAAGCTGGTGACAAAAGCTTTTTTTGGGGGGGGCCACACCCGGTGACGCTCAGGGGTTACTCCTGGCTATTCACTCAGAAGTCGCTCCTGGCAGGCATGGGGGACCATATGGGGAAACGGGGGATCGAACCGCGGTCCGTCCTAGGTTAGCGCAGGCACCTTGCCTCCAGCGCCACTGCCCGGCCCCCGACAAAAGCTTTTTTAACATGCTCAAATACACTCCCAGATGCTCTGTAATTTAAAAATCCCTGGGATCGCAACAAATTATGTGATGTTTAGTGTGCCATAACCAAGTATGTGGGGACACCCCAACAAAACTGTGTAAGCATATGTGATCCCCAGGCATCATAGCAGCAAAGAGAAGGACAATACATTTTTAAATAATTCTATTTTGACCCTTCAGTAATAAATAAGCTTCTAGAATCCATAACTGTGTTCTATTACAACTTACTGTGTTGTTTTGTTTTCTTCTATGGATGTGGAGCACAGGACTATCTCACCCCTTAAAATATCTTCGAACACCCTCACCCTCCCCACTGTGCTTGTTATGCTTGTTTGCTTTTTATTATACCACGAATTTCTTATAGTTTTGTTTTCTTTGTATCTTTTTATATGTCTAATAGAAAGCATTCTTTATCATGCCCCTAATATTAGTCTCTTCCTTACTGGGTTTTGTTGCCTGGATTCTGTTCCAATCCTTTTGTTCTCAGCACAATGATCTTCACATCTGGATGATTCTTGCTTATAGACTGTTACTTTTACCTGGGGCTGGAACTGCATCCTCTTTCTTTTCTTCTGTGTTGTGCTATGTCACCAAGGTACTCCATTGTCTCTGCAATGATTCTTTCCACAGAGATTGCTCTTCATGCCAGAAATCATCTTACCAAACTCTGTCCTTCTCAGGAAGGCTGTGCTGAACTATAAGTCTATTTAAATTGACCATGCTGGATCTTTTCACCTTTTACTTCCATATACTTTCTATGTGACATGTCTACTTTTTCCTTGTATTCTTTATTTTATTCAGCTCATCGTAAAAGCAATGCACAAGCCAGATCTAGCTAAAAAAAAGTCTGTGTATAAATGGCAGTTCATTCCTAAAATGGGTGCTAGTTAGGCAAGAGTCAAATACAAATGTGTCTTCTAAGAAATGCTATAAAATTGCTCCTTGGATGTGAGGTACCTGCTTAGTCTCTCCCAATGACATGTACCTTTCCTTTTGCAGCCATCAGCACAGCATGTTGTTTGCTGTTATTCCAACATAAAAAATTCCGGTGGCTCAGAGAATAGTTCAGTCCCATAACCTCTGTCTTGCAAGCATAAAGACTTTAGTTCAATCTGCAGGACTTACTTCCTCATATGCTGAGTGTCATTTAGGTGGCACTACTGCTTATAATCCCTCGTGTCACAGAAAAATGTGATTGATTTCTGGTACAATGAAACCAAGTGTGTGATCCCCGGAGAGCGCAACAACTAACCTGATCTACCCTAACTACCCTGTTACCCAATATCACTGCAATTGAACAAAGGGAAAAGAAGAGAAGGGAAATAGAAAAAAAAATGTTCTACCAATATATTTTTTAGACTCCTTCTTCAAACTTTCACTTGCTTATTTGGGGAACTTTATTTGATGGCCCTGTCTTTCTATCTGCCTCTCTACATCTTTACACTTGTACACCTTTACTCCTGCCATGTAATAAGTCAGGCACACTGAATATCTTTAAACAGTATACATTAGAGACCAGAGAGATGCCTTGCGCAAAGTCGACCCAGGACAGATGGTGGTTCTAATTCCAGCATCCCATATAGTCCCCTGTGCCTGCCATGAGTGATTTCTAAGCTCAGAGCCGGGAGTAACTCCTGAGTGCAGCCTGCTGTGACCCCAAAAATAAAAAATTTAAAAAAATTAAACAGTACACATTAGTTCTTCAAAATTCTGGAGGACATTAAGTTTAGAGGAGAATTATAGGTCAGTGTTTGGAAGGGCAGGGATTATCCAGGAGAAGCAGTAGTAGTAGCAGCAGCAGTAGTAGCAGTTGTAGTAGTTGACAGTAGATGACAGTGGCCTTAGGTGCAACATGGGGGATAGTTTCTGCTTATTTCTAGAGAAAGTAGTTATCTGGAGCGAGTTGTATAAAGTGATGATACTGGGTGATTTTTTTTAAATCTTTATTTTTTTTAAAGAGGGTGGTAGGCCAGATAAATTTTGTAGGATTTGCTAAGCACTGTTCTTTCTGAGGTCCTGAAGTTCCTTGCATTTTTCATAAGTCTGAAGAACTTGCATCCTTGGCCCCTGACATATCCCTTCAGGTTCTTAGCTGCCAATCATCCTTTAGTCTCCCTATTTCTCTAAAAAAGGATTCTAGGGATTTTATGGAGGACCAGACAACCTCTGTGTCTCGAAGTCCTTCATTTAAACGCACCTTCAAGTCCCATTGCCAAGTGAGGTACTGAGTTGCAGTCTCAGGACTTAGGATGTGGCATTTTTGAGTGGATTATCATGTCCTTGGATATTGGGGTTCTGAGTTCCTTGACAAGATTGGTCTTTTGACCCATGATCTCACTTGGAACCCCATTCATCTCATCTATTTGCTATTCATGATCTTCATTCCCCCGTGTCTCTTCAGGTTACACACTGCTCAAAAAAATGTGCTTGTTATTCCTACCAGCTCGCATCTAGAATGAATCACTGACATAGTCCATTCAATAGCTCAAATTGAATTGGTCATTCCTTCTTTTATGTACCTCATTTTCTTTTTTTATTTTTTATTTTTAATTATGAGAACAAAGATGCAAAGAAAGAGGACAAGGTAAAGTTACAATGGAAGGACTATCACCCATAAACAGAACTCACATAAGTCCCATTGCTGATATCTTAACATTGAATTTTCAACCAAAGAATATTAAGAAAAATAAAACAGAACCCATGTACAATTACTTTGTCCTTCAAGTCCCCAGATTGCAATACGTATTTCTTAGCAGCACATCAAGCATTCTAAAGCCAAAAAAACTTATGTAACTCCTTAAATTTTGAAGGCATAGTACATTTTTACATTTCCATGCATATGCATATTAGTTTAAGTTAGTCTCAAAAATGGGTGTTTCTTTTTAAGGATAAGAGTCAAAGGAGCACAGTAAAAATGGCATTAGAGTGGCAATAATTGTTTGCATTGGCCCACCAAAAAAATGGGAGTCATGAATAGGAAAATCATTGGTCTAAATACAAGGGGACCAAACCCCTGAAATTTCCTGGCATAAGACCAGCTCTAGCCTCCAGGCATACTAGATTGCCCATCAAAGTCATTGTCTGTACTGCCAACACAGCCTTATCTTCCACGCTGACTCTGTTGTTGGTATCATGTTTCTGTATTAAAGATCCTGGAATCTGCATGTCCTATATTGCAGTTCGGATGGTGCAGAGCATGCTCTCGTTTCACCTTCCAATTAAAGGGCAATGCAGAAAGCCCTGTCCAGTATGCTGGTCTTAGATGTTCTTAAGTCTTCTCAGTGTTAAGGGAAGTCTCCTGTGAGTAGAACGATGTCAGAGCAGCAGTAGAGTCTTCTCTGGTAGAAGATTAATTCCGGGTGTTGTTGAAAAAAAACCCTTGGGTGTTTCATAGGTAACTTTCCTGGTTCAAGGGTGAATGGAGAATGGAGAGGCCTGTGCTAGGTCGTTATGCCAATGATAAGGGTGTAAGGTCCCATTGCACTACAAGATTTGGGAGTTCCAATCTCTATTATATGAGAATTTATTTGAGTGTAGGTAGTTCCCATTTTAATGTGCCTATGCAAACAAGGAACAATGCCACATGGATTTATAGGCCCATATGGGGGATGCAAGAACATATATAAAACTCCCCATGATGTGTTTAAATATAAGAATTAAATTGAGGGACTCTTTCACCAAATATCTCTTATTGAAAAGTTCACAAAGAGAAGAAAAAATAATAAGTAGGTAAAATCTTCACTGTTTAAGAGAATATTTAGTAAGAGTTAGCTGTCAAAGAAATGAGATATAAAATATTCAAAGCCATACGTGTACATTTTATGTCTTTTGAAATAGTTAGGGATTGTAAAATCCACTGAAACATGTTGGTGTGTGATTAGGAATGTGCAGAACAGAAATTAAAACAAGTAAATGGGGGGCACTAAAATAGGGGGTAATAAGAGTTGAAAAGTGAAAATGAGCTTTACAGGGGTGTGCAACAGGGCAGAATATCAGATGGACATTCTACATACACAATACGTAACTTAAGGATGGGATATGTTATTAACATATACAGTGCGAGCGGTTTAGGACATTTAGACTAAAAAGACATAGCCATAGACAGCCTAAGAAAAAATGAGGAGCTCACAACACCCCATCTGGAGGCCGAAGACATCCAATGGGAGGAATTTCTCCCTCCCCACCCCCCAGAGCCCGATTAACCAGGCGTGGCCCTGAAGACCCGCCTGGTGTGGGGGGCCTCAGTCCCCTGGACTAAGTGGTCAGCCCAGGGGTCCTATGGCTAGCCATCCTGCCCAGAGCCCCCGACATACCAGTGAAAACCACAGAAAATCCTGGCATGTGGAGTCTTCTGGGAGCAGCCAGTCCCTGTCTCCCTCATTTCCTTTTTTGTTCAAGATTTCTGGAGTCTGTGATCGAATTTCTGTGAACTGTGATTTAAACAGAGCTGACCCCAAAGATTCTGCTACCACAAAAACTAGCCATTAAATCCTGAAGTTCACTTTTAAAAGATAAACCAAATTCTGTCCTTCCTTAGCCCAAATTGCATGGTTCTAGCATTTCTTCTCCTAATTTCCTCATGGATATTGTAACTCTGAAGGGATTTTCTAACTGCTTTTTAGCTTTCTAGCTCCTGAAAGATCAGAGGGACACTCATAACAATACATTCCTGGTGTTCTGCCAGAAAAGCCCTGAACCATTAGAATGCTCTAGCATAACATTAGACATCAGCTTCTACTTCTCTAGAAGGAGCTTCAATCACATTTAAATAAGTAGTTCTTAAAGAGGAAAAAATAAAAGGAAAGGAGGAAGGTGCTTTTTTACAAAGAAGAAACTCAAAAAACTGATATGGGAAAGGAGAGTCTTGGAGAGTGAAATTAAAAGTTTTATGAGTCTTGGAGAGTGAATCAAAGTTTTATGACAATATTCTTATTAGTAAAAATCACTAAAAACACTAATTGGTTTGAACATATATACATTGATATATTATCCTAAATGTAAATTAATCATGAATACATTTTATCTCCAAACTTTTTGCTATCTCTCAGCTTTGTAGCATTCTTTTGAATAATGAAGTTGAGGTAGTGGCTATATGGCATACAGAGAATATACTAGGGCCTGAGCGGTGGCACAAGTGGTAGGGCATTTGCCTTGCTGCACTAACCTAGGACAGACTTCAGTTCAATCGCCATGGGTCCCATATGGTCCCCTAACCAGGAGCAATTTTTGAGCACATATCCAGGAGTAACCCCTGAGATTCACTGGTTATGCCTCCCCAAAAAAACAACAACAAAATAGAATATATATTCATTTGTACCAACAGGCTGAAATGCCCTTTATTCACTTTTTTAGTCACAAGGAGGGTTTGGAGTCCAACATTAAGTAACTAATAAAAAGTTACAATGACAAGGCCAAAGTTATGGTACAATAGGCAGGTATCTTGCCTTGCGTGCAGCTGACCCAGATCTGATCCCCAGACCTCATGTGGTTCCCCAAACCTATCAGAAGTGATCCCTGTATGCAGGTTCAGGAGTAATACATGAGCACCACCAGATGTAGCCCCCAAACAAAAACAAACCCAAAATTTTAGAGTGAGACAGCAGTGCACAGAGACTCCCCAATTCAATCTGAGATGAGAAATTTAACAGGAGTAGTAAGGATGGAAATTATATCTACTTCAGAGGTTGATTTCACTCATCTTTTTCTCTCTGTGATAGAATGCATATTTTTTTAAGACTCAGGCAAAAGTCACTTCTCCCCACACCATGACACTCTATAAAGGACTCGCTATTTCAGTGTGATTAGCAGAGTAGTGGTGGGAGCACCAGACTTCCAGCTTCTCCTCCCACCAAGAAAAGAGCTGCCCTTTCTTGCCCACTTGAGTGAACATCAGAGCATGAAGTCAGTTTATATGGGGGTTGCCCAAGGCACAGAAGTAGCTGAAACTCAAGCTGCAGATGAGCGTGACCACAGATTGACTCCCAGCCCTGCCCATCTCTCTTGCTTGAGCGGAGGTAAGAAGGTCAGAGTCAAACTTCTGATCTGTTCATTTCCAAGATAAATCAGACATTCAAACTTACACAGGGTTCACAAGATCAGAGGTTGTGTGGGAATTCTGTGCGATGTCCTAAATGTATGGTTGATGGATGATAGTTAGGTTGGGGGAATCTCTGTTCAGTGTCAGGCCAAGCCCTGCTCATCAATAACAGAGACAGCTTTCCTCCATCTACACCCATCAGCATCACCCTGTTGTATCAAATTAGATGCTCAAAACTCAGGGTTAGGAAAATAAAATTCAGAGTGATAGCACAGCAATAGGGCATTTGCCTTGCACACTGCTGACCTGGAATCCCATATGGTCCCTTGAGCATGCCAGGAGAGATTTCTGAGCCCAAAGTCTGGTGTAACCCCTGAGCACTATCAGGTGCTGCCCCCCTCACAAAAAAAAACCAAAAATAAATAAATACATATAAAAAATAAAAAGATTTGGAAAGTAGAAACAACTAATGTTGAATTTTCTGTCTTGCCTTTACAACTTTGTAATTCTGAACTTGTGATAGAAGTTCCTCCCAAAAAGAGAATGTTGTAAGGACTTTAACACCCATCTAAGGAATTTTCTTTACCCCTTTTTATTGGATTAAGCTCCTAATGTGATTCATGTGATTCATTTCTTTCTATATTGAACTGGAAATTATGATAAATAACTATATCTTATTCCCAGTAGTTTTATACTCTTTGATTCACCCTGAACTAAAATAGGCTGTTAGCTGAACTGTTTCAGTATTGTAACTGTCAAAAAGGAAAGATTTGTATTTAAATAATTGGGACCGGGGCAGCTGCCTTGACATGGCAGTTTGAATAATTCTCAATTCATTATTGAGGCAATTCAGAAACTTGCTTAGCTCCAGATGCAAACTTCTGGGATTTTATCCCTCATTGCAAAGAAGAGTTGATGAAGAAGCACCTGGTATGAGATTCTAACTCACAAATTGCTGAAGAGGTACCTCATGTTCACCTTGCGTTGATGGTGTTTGTTCTGGTTTTAGAATGCAGATGCTCGTGGTTCTGCCTCTCTTGCTGACTGTGGTCTGCCTCCTCCATGTTTTCTACTTTTTCCTCTGGAGAGACTCTGAACTCCTGTGGGGTGAGTAACAAGAGAAAGGTGGTCTTGTGGCATCATTATTCATTGGTTTTTACCCAGAAGCTCTTCAATGAGCTCACCCCCCACCATGTGTTTTGTTACACCTTTCCCAGGAAAATATCACAAATCTTGAGTTAGAAGGACTGGATTACCATTCTTTCTGAACAAAAAGACCATTCCTGTGATTGCATAATCAAAAACTTACCCTTTTAGCTGGTCTTATATTTGAAAAAACAAAATCTTTCCTTGAAGAGTATTTGTGGTTACCTCCACTACAGAATTATTTTCAGAAAGTAACTCCCATGGTGTATTTTGGACTTTGTCAAATTCAGCTAAGAAAATTTCAAAATAGTATTCACATAATTGCAGCTCAAACTCTGCTTTGTTTTTATCCCCATGTGGAAAACAAAAGGTCTGGTACACAAAGAAAGGCGTTTCACTAAAAGAGAAGATTGGGATGCAATCTGTATTGTGGCACTCTAGCTGCTGGCCTCTGGGACAAGGAGACCCCACTGGATGGGTGTGGGCCATCTAAACAGTCATGCTGGACTTCATGTCCACCTGGCCTGAGATTCTGACTCTGCTGGTACTCTAAAACTGGTAGGCACAAGGAACCATATTTACCCCATTTTTAACCATAATTGAGGTACATATTTGAGACCATCTTTGAGGTGATTTACTATTCAACACTGACACTTCAGTCATCAGCAGCTCTTCAGTGGGAAAAATTAGGGATGCATCTTTACATTGTTCACCCTAATTTTCTGTGCACTTTGGTGTTATTGACCTTTCACAAAGATGATATGGAGAAACCTGGAAGATTATCCACCACAATTTTTAGCTGTGGGATGAAGTTAATACACCTGCAGTTGCATTGTGACCTCAGAGAAAAACTTTCTTACTACCCATAGATATAGATTGATTCACACTTTAAAAGAGATTCAAGAGTGCTCATTTCATTTTTCGATTAGCATGCACTATTCTTATATCTTCCCCATAGTAGTAATTCAACAAATGTGAATATATTAGCTTGCCCCTCAATATTATACACTTATTCAAGTTTTTTTGTTGTTATTTGGGTGGGTGGGGTGGTCTCACCTGGCAGCGCTCAGGATTACTACTAGTTATGAGCTCAGAAATTGCTATTGGCAGGCTCAGGGGACCATATGGGATGCCAGGATTCAAACGACTGTCCTTCTGCATGCAAGGCAAATGCCTTACCTCCATGCTATCTCTCCGGCCCCACTTATTCAAGTTTAAGTTTAACAAAAATTATAGTCACTACAGTTGAAAGATATGTAGTTAATTATTCATGAAAGCTGTTCAACAGAGATTAAAAATGTCTATACACAAACTTTTCTAAAATCCTACTTTAGGGGCCGGGCGGTGGTGCTGGAGGTAAGGTGCCTGCCTTGCATGCGCTAACCTAGGATGGACCGCGGTTCGATTCCACGGTTTCCCATATGGTCCCCCAAGCCAGGAGCGACTTCTGAGCGCATAGCCAGGAGTAACCCCTGAG
>PVKC010014783.1:0-21919 GCA_004027635.1 Crocidura indochinensis | reverse complement strand
TTACCACAAGCCCATGGCAAATATTATACTCAATGTAGATACACTAAAAGCCTTTCCTCTAAAATCTAGCACAAGACATGGCTGCCCCTTTTTACCACCACCCCCTTTTCTTGATGAAAAAAATAAAATCTCAGAAAGTAAAGGAGAGAACAGCAGCACCAACAACCAACCAAGTATGGTTTATGATTTTTAATAAAGCCAAGGTGTGTGCTCCCCATAAGGTTTGGGAAACTTCAAAAACAAAAAGAATAAGCTTTTTGGGCTAAAAGCATTTTGCATTGGATAAATCACTTGCCTTACTGAAATAAGTTTAATTCCCCGTATCATATGCGATTCCCCCTAACTGTGCCACGTGTGGCCGTGTACACAGCACAAGAATAAGCCCTGAGCACAGACAGGCATTACCCCTCTACAAAAATAATTTTTATAGTGATAACATTCTAAATCAGAACATTATAGCTCATATTCTTTAATAATAGCTCAGTGCATTAACATTTCAAACTCACTAATAGAATAATACATACCAAACATTGCATAAATGGCAGTAATAACAACTACTAAACAGGTTTTTTATTTTAAGAACTTATTTGTTTATTTTTGGGAGGGGGTCACACACAGCAGCACTGAGGGGTTACTCCTGGCTCTATGCTCAGAAATTGCTCCTGGCAGGCTCGGGGGACCATATGGGATGCTGAGATTCGAACCACTGACCTTCTGCATGCAAGGCAAACACCTTATCTCCATGCTATCTCTCCAGTCCCTGTTTATTTTGTTTTAAGGATGTATCTGGAGGTTCTTGTAGCTAACTCCTGAATCCATGCACAGGGTTCACTTTTGCCTGTGCTTTGCCCTGGACCACATGGGGTGCCCGTGATCAAACTTATGTCTTCTGTGTGCAAGGCTCACAGAACCCTTGTCCTATCTTTCATACCATATTACAAACTTTAAAGCACTTTTAGGAAAAAATACCTGGTGGGGGCAGAAAGGAAATAAAAATATTAAATGTTTGTATATAAACAGTGTGGAATATAATAAACATCTGTATCAAAGAATAGCTCACATTCATAAATAATTTTACTAATAAGAAAAATAAAAGGGAAATGATTTAAGGTTTGAATTCAAGAAGTCAAATAAATGAAAATAAAGAATCAAGGTAAAGAAAAGATAAACATCAATGAGCATATAATAAACAGAAAAAATAAATGAATAACTGAATTATCCTTTTTAATACATTTTTATTAAAAATAAAATTAAAGTAAATAAATAAAAATAAATTTAAATAAAAATATAACCAGAGCACTGCTATTTCAAAGTTCAGGCCTGAAACTAGGAAGATAAAGTGGAAACCAGGCTCACCCAGTACCTAGAATGAAGTTGGGAAGTTATTAGATAAGTAAGGGGTTGGGAGAAAGCAACCTGGCAATAGGAGAGAACTAACTTGGTTGGCAAATGCCCTGGGCACTATTTTGAGCCTGTATCAACATTTTGGGGATTCACACTTGGTTGGTGCTGTAGGGTTTATTACTGGCATTTGCATTAATATCAATGGGGGAGAGCAGGCTGAGGGGGTAATTGAACCTGGGTCACTCTAACCCCGTTTGGGTTTGTCTTTCTGGATTGAATATGTAAGCCCCTAAAAAATAAATGTGGTCTTCTGGGGTATTTATGAATTCCAATAAAGGTATGCTTTATTAAAAATGTTTGAATTAAATTAAAGTAAATAAATTTAAATAAAAATGTAATAAATTAAATTACAATAAAACATTTTAATAAAAATCATTTTAATTTTTTTTTATTTTGATCATAATGGCTTACATATCTTTCACAGTAGTATTTTAGGTACATATCAACATTGAATCTGGGGAATACCTATCACCAAATTTGTCCTCCCCCCCATCGCAGTTCCCCTTCTGCAGCCCATTTAACCCACATCACCACCCGGACTGCTAGAGTAGGTGGTCCCCTCTTTGTCCAGATCACTATTAGTGATCATATATCCATTTGGTCCTGGTACCCTCCCCTGACTCCCCCTCTATTTAAGAAGCGGAGCTAGATAAATCGAGTTATGTGGCTTTATTTGAAGGAAAGAAAAGCAATAGATTGGAGTACAAAATAAGAGGAAAAATAAAAAGAAGTCAAATATGCTGAAAATAGGCAGAGTCCTTCCAGAGAATTTCAACCTCAGTTTGAGAGAGGATGTGAAAGAGGCAATTGAAACACCACCATAATACAGAAAAGAAATATCAAATTCAATAACCAGTGAGCACCACAACAATAAAGGAGAGCATCACACAACAGACTCAGTTTTGAGATCATCTCATGCAGGAGCGCAAAAAGAAAGAGAAAGATAAGATAAAATAATATTGGAGACATCAACTTCAATCTCAACACTAATATGAAGACGTCAAAAAATTGATCAATCGATAATTAATATGTGGAAAAATGATTGTTTTGTGCTTTTTTTCCTTTTCTTTTCCCCCCTGCATAGGCACAGTAACTATTGGGGATATTATAGAGGGAATTCATCATTTTAATTTTTTAAAAGAAAAATGTAACTTTGGAGAAAATAAAAGCAAGAAAGTATGAGAAAAATTAACCAAGAGATATATCACATTGGTTATATAAAGATTTGCATATCAATTTCCTACAACTTGCCTAACAAATTTTCATAAGTTTGTAACAAATGACTATTAATCTGGTGACTTAGAGTAGTATATACCTATACACTTCCTGTTCTGAGGACAAGTGAAATCAGTTTCACTGAGCAACATGCAAGGTGTTCACAGTCTGCCTTCTCTGGAAATTCTATGCAGGGATCTGTTCTTTGCTTTTTCTGAAAGATTCTGGGGGCCTCTGCTTTCTCTCTCTCATGGCTTCGCTCTTGCATCATTCCAACCAATCTCACGCCTCTGCCATCCCATTTTCTAACTCCTTTGATGAACTTCCTGCCTCTGTTTCAGAAGGACTTTTATAATTATATTTAGGCCTCACATGACTAATCCATCTTAATCTCCTTAATTCAATAGTATCATAAGTCGTTTTGTTTTTTTTTTTTTTGCTATTTACCATTCAGTTTCTGAGAATTAGCACATAAATATCTTGGGGCATATTAATCAGTCACTAGGTTAACTAACTACAATTACATAATAATTAATATTTTTAACATTAAGGAAATATTTGCAACATGATTCTAACCAATATAAAAATAAATATATGATAATTTTACACGTCCTAGAAAATATAAAATAGATCAAATTTATTTAAGATAATAAAAAATAGAACCTTGAAACAGGCCTTCTCTTAGAAGTTGGCTCACCAAAACACCAATGGGTCTAGTTAGTTCTGACTAAAGTTTTGACTATCATAACTATAGTGAAGAGATAATACCCAGAGCACATAAGCTTTCGCAGAACATTAAAAAAAAAGGGGGAAGCTTTTCAAATTTGCTCTCTTGTTAATTTATGTGATGTCTATGCAGTGCTCATGCATAAGGGGCTAGAGAGAGAGGTGCATGGGTCAGGCATGCACCTTGCTTACAGCCTGTCATTTGCAACAACATGAATTAAAAGGATATTGATTAGGTTTAGTGAAATAAGTCAGATGAAGAAAAATAAACACCATATAATTACACTCAGGCATGGCATAGAGAGAAACAAATGAATGAAATTAAATAAATAAATAAACTTGCAGACTATAAAGCCAAATTAATGGATACCAGAGTGAAAAAGGAAGGGATCTGGTTCAGCCAGGTAGAAGAGGTCAACTGTGTGGTCAAGACTGGAATTAGAATTTTAGTGTTGGTTTAATGTGCTTTTATCCCAATGCTGTTTGTTCAGAATGCACAGCTGAAATCTATGTAAAATTACAAACAAATGTGCCTCACTAAAATATTTTTAATATTGAACAATAAAAAATAGTCAAATCAAAATAAGCAGTCACCGAATCAACCAAACTCTGTTACAAAACTAGAAACTCCTGCTAGTAGGAGGTGATTGTGCTACTGAGCTCTGAACAGTATGAGACCTCAGCCAAAAGCTGTGAAGAGGAGAAGATTTGCTACCTAAATTGATCACCACAGAGCTGACATGGCCACAATGACATGCACAATGTACGCTTGCTATGAATGTTCTTTGAACACACATCCCTGTGTGTGTGGCAGAAGTCTCTAGTGAGTAGCTCAGGGATGCTGTTAAGCACCTTGTTCTAAGGAATAGGAATTGCAAATTGTAGGCAATGATCTTCATGGCAATGCTTGATCTGAAGCATGTTGAAAAATATCCTGGTTCTCTGAACACATTGAGGATAGGTGGGCTAAAGCCACCTGAGAAACCCCTGAGCCCACACAATACTCTGACATGCCTAGAGGGCCTTGACTGCTCAGATGTACAAAGAAGGCATGCAGTTGCCAATAGATCTTGTTTTATGTGGTCAGTAAATGTCTCCAAATTATGGTTCCCTTTCCCTCCCAATCCTGGGTCACCTTTAAAAGATGTAAACTGAGTCTCCTACATGAAAACTTGTTGATAAATATTTTAAAATATACTAATGTTTCTGTTCAGGCACAGCAGATTGAACTGGACACTCAGCATGGCTGATCAAAAGATGTCTCTGGGGGTAGACTAAGCAGTAACTAGCTCCACTTTCATCAGAAGGCAAGAGGTGGAGATTTAGGGACTTCTTTGCAGTAGGGAATAGAATGGGGGAAAAAATGTAAAGAAATTTCTTTCTGAAACAGATAGGACCAATAGTATTAGACCCATAGAATCACAGCCTGGATTCTTGAATACAGCAGCATGCAAACAGATTGCTGAACTCCCTTTCTTATTTCCAGAGTTACCTGTGAAGGGGAATGGCCCAGCTAAGAAGAGGGCTAGGACATCAGAAAACATACCACAGGTAACTATTTCAAAGAAATGAAAGAGGTGACATTTCTGTTATGGCCCAGTGAGTTGGTACTAATATTCCTTTTTTCTTAACCACAAACTCCACCACCACCTGCAGTCTCCTAACTTCAATTCTAATAGGTACTGCAGAGGAGCCTTGAGGAAAGGTTTTATCTTACTGACACATCTTATTTCTATTCTTGTTGGCATGGAGAAGGCTACTTTGTTTGTGTCTAACTCCAGCTGAGCCACCACAGGGTCCTGTCTGATGAGCTACAGTGACAGAAAGATTGCTCCCAGCTTGGTCAGCCACTGTGCAAAAGACCTTCTTCTGCTTGGTCACCTCTGCCAGCTTGCCCACACATACACCCTCCAGAGGCTTCTGGTCCCCAAATACCTTGGAGGTGTTCCAGTTGAGCACACTTTGCACCAACTGCCATAACTAAAATAAAACCCTGAGCATGGAAGAGGTTAAGAAGTCACTGTTTGAGTCACATTCTCACCCACATTCTAGTTCAAGGTTCTTTATCAGGAGCTGATGATATGCTGAGAAGCACATACTGTTAAAATTTCTCAAAAATCTCGATTTTAGTCGCATTCCATGAAACATTTTATGCAGCAATACTCCTGTATCAGCTACTCTTCTAAAGGCTGGCCAAAACCCAAGGAAGAGCTCTACAACTGATGGAGAAGTTCTTGCCTGTGTGGGAGCTTTGTTGTATTGGACTGAGACTCAATAATAAACTACAAACCATGGACACTTCATGCCACCTCTCTGCACCATAGTTTCTTAATGTATCAAATGGGACTAATGGACATTGCTGCCTGATGCTGTGCCCTTTTGTAATATGCTACAGAGGTATTTGTTTTCAACATAAATATTGCACTGCTGAGACCCAAAGAGCAGAAATACAATTGACCTGATTCTTTCTGGTTTAGGCAGCTTGCAACAGCTTGAGATTAGACTCAGTGATCTTTTCTCCTATTGCCCTTTATACCCCAACTCCATTTGTTATGCCCTATGACACACTAAGTAGGGATTGACTTCACAATAGTCCATTACTCAGGCTTGCATTGAGAGCACAGGCCCTTGCTTGCCACTGATTCCTGGTGCCTTAAGCCCCAGAGGACCCTTCCTGAGAATGAATTGAGGATGAGTAGGAGCAACTGGCTAAGGTGTGTCATTGAACTGTTTGTAATTTACCTATCACACTGCACTCTAATGAGCCAAATGCATAGTTTAATCTGCATGACATTGTCTCCCAGCTTGTCATTGTTCTCCAAACCTGCCATCATCTCATAAATACCAGGGGGAAAAAAGCACTCCGAAGCAGCTTCCTTTCTAAGCTCATAGAAGACCCATTATCCATGGCAGCATTTCTGAGGAGTGACATTAAATGAGCTGATGGTCTCTCCTCAAGTGACATATTGGATGCCACCCTGACACCCAAGATCCATAGAAAGCCAGTTTCCATCCTATAGTTGGTATTTGGGTGCTGGGTATGCAGGATGGTATGAACAGAGGTCTGCCCTGGGCAACCATCCAGAAAATTCCCAGAAGCTGTTATGAAATATCACCTCTTGAATCTGGACTTCTAAACCCAAAGGAAGCAGTTCTGAGTTCAAAGTCTGTCACCAACTAGCTGTAATCAAGTGATTTTTCTCTCCTGAGTCTCATTCAGTTTCTTCATTTAGAAACTGGAACTGATAATAGGCATTATGGTGTTTATAGTGGATATTAAAGAGATAATTCATGTGAAATACAGAATCTAATGCATTGCTGAGCTTCAATAAATGACAATAACCAAATAATTTGAAGGTTTTCTGTGTAGTAAGAGCCCCCTGCTACAAGCTCTGGTTGTATTCACTCCGAGCCCACCCAACAACTCTGAGTGGATCATTTAAATGAGGATAAATGTAATGTATTTACTACACAGACACATAAATAAAAAATAGAAATTAATGCATAGAGCTTCTTCATAACCTGCCCCGGGCCCTGAAGCTCATAATGCATACTCTACCCTTTGACTTATGGTCCCTTTTCTGACATTCAAACTTAAATTGAAACTGCTGTAATAGACTAGTTCCCTAAATAGATGAATCCCACCACCCACTTCTGAGCATTCAGGGTTTATAATCATATCTGGATCTTTCTAGAATAAATTGCCAAATATCTGAGTACCATTAAATAATCTGAGGCCTGCTCTATCTAGGATGTTTTCAGTGAAGCCTCAACTTTATCCCTTCTGAGAGAAGAACCTCTCAGAGGTGGAAATGAGAGCCAAAGGAGCCCAGATTAAAGGAAAATCACAAATGACATCAGTCTTGGAAATGAGGACAGAGAAAAAAAGATGCAAGCATTCTGGACCAAGACAGGCATTGTAGGACTGACAAAGGGATGTAGGATCTCTCCAAGTTCTGGGCTTCAATTGACATCCTCTTTGAGCTGAAGAAATGCTTCAATGAACCAGGCCAGAATTTCTGTCTCTTTGGGTGACAGATTGAGGAATGCAGGAAATTCTCAGCTAAACAAAAGCACCGAGAGGCAAAGAAATTCAGAAATTCAGCCAGTTTTGCTTCTCCCCCTTGGCTTCCTAATTCTCCTCTGTATCAATCTTCTTGTTCTGGTTCCCAAGAGGCAGGAGCCTTTTGAGAGGCAGAAGCCATATCTTATTTACCTGGGACATGAGCAAGCGCCTATCCAAGATGAAGGTCATGAAGAGACCATTTGATTAGAGCAGGGGACTCAAGGTAAGTGGAATCTCCATTGAAATCAAGGGCAAAGAATGAAAGGGTAAATTCACACTTCCAAAGGATGTCACCTACATCACACTGTACATATGATGTACAGGCACAGAGGTCCCCTTCTCTGCTCCATCTTATGCACCAGGCTCCAAAGCACTGCGGCATACTGTATCACTGCCTATGTCTCCTTCCCTTCCTCTATGTTCTCCTCAATGCCCTGAAAGAAATGTCACCCAGGACCCCCTGAGCACTCAGCCCTGGCCTTTGAGGGACCACAGAGACCCAAAATATCTCATTCTGCCTGAGGAAGCATCAGCTCAACTCGCCAGCTGAGTGCAGCTGTGGCTGTTGCTTAAGAGCCTTCCCGCGTGCAATAACCTCTCATTATATTTTAATGTTGTTGTAACTTTATGGCTTAATCAGTATTTGCAATTTGTTAGTAGCCTGGGCGGCCATAAAATTGTTTTCCAGGTACTGAAACATCCCATCAAGGTTTGTAAAGCAGTGGTTCTTAGTTTATCACGTCCATAAAATGCCCTGGCAATTTGACAGATATAATAACTTTTTTTATCAAGTGTCTAATTTGAGAGGAAATTAAGCCATACGTTACATGCTGCTTGCGCTGGGCTTCAGAGCTCTTCATCCTCCATGTCTCTCTAAGGATGTCCCTCTCCTCACTCCTTCTGTCCTCTTAGGTCAAGATGGACTCTTGGTTCACTTTTACACACAACCTCCTTCCACCTCCACAGTTCATAGGCAGGTAAGTTATGTGGCTTCACTGAAGAACTCAAGCAACAGTAAAGAACTGAGCCACTTTACGCCCCAACTAAAGAAAAAAAAAATCACCCTACCAGTCTTCTCCGGAAGATCCCCAAGCTGATGGTACAGAGGTCAATCCCATATTCAGTTTATCTATGAAAGCAAAATAGTTGATTCTCTGCTTTTGACTCACCAAGCTCATCTCCATTCTGTTTTTTTTATTTTGTGATCTCCTGCTTTTTTTCATTTTCTATCTAATCACAAGGGGAGGGCAATCAGATTAGAGAGACACATGCATGGAAAACAATATTCCATTCCAAAGGATTTGGACACAATTTGCTCTGTTCATTTCAGATGTTTGGTTCTCTTGGGATAATAGTGGAGCCAAAGAGCCAATTTGGTCAAGGATGATATCTCAGATCCACATTATAACTGAATATCTAATAAAGGCCCAGCATCAGCAAAGGCTCAGAACATGAGGCAGGCTGATTTCCCTCTAAGTCACATCCTACACTACCCAAAGTGTCACAGCTTTCTAGTTCAGCAGTACCAATGTATTCATAATATAAACATAGCTGTAGAAGTCACACAAGAAAATCAATCTGGGCCATCTGAGACCATTCATCACTATCTATTTGCCATTATTCCTACTAACCAGATGAGTAAGTGTCACATGGCTAAAAGTATCCTAAACTATGGGGGATTTCAGAGACAACTAAACCACAGTCCCCATTCATCATCATCAAAGTTCATCATCTATGAAAAGGGACCAGAAAAGCAAAGCTTAGAAGTTCTCCAGAGCAGTGAATGTTGTGGGATACCAGAAGGGAGCAACATCTCAGCTTGTACTGGAGGAGATTTATTCCAGAGATGATTTGACAGAGACACATATAAATATATAAAATCCAGTCACATATACAAGGATGGAGATGACTGTGTATTGATACCTAAGGTTCTACAGATTTATGAGCATGAAGATGCAAGAGCTGAGAGTATGTTTGTCATGTTAAAGAGAGCAGAGGTTATATATAAGATGAGTTGGGCCAGAGGGAACTTGGAAGATAAACAAGAGTAGGTCTGAAGAGTGTAATGACCAGGCTATGAAATTTGAGGTTGAGTTTTAAACTGCAGGACTCGTCCAAAGATTATAGTCACACCAGGCAGAAGATCACAAGAACAGCATGCATCAAAGCCATGAAAAGAGATGTCTGCAATCAGGCTGTAAAATGATTTGTCATTTGAGGTAAGGGGGCTATCTCACATTCAAGATTTATCTGAATAACCCCTGACATTTCTCTGGGGAGATATTCCCCACATAGCCTTGTATGGGGCCACTCTGGTATAATCAAGAGGAGGAGACTTGTTTAGAATCAAAGCACAGCCAATCTGAGGCTGCCTTCGAGGAACTTTTCATTTGGGGAGGGTAATGAAATAACAGACTTTTCACAGATTGTGGCAGATTGTATTTTCCCAAAATGGCCACAGCAAGATTTCTGTTCCCACATGGTCTTCCACGCCCCACTCAGAGGTGGAGCCTATTTCCTCTTCAGAATAGATGCTAAGAAGCAACATTGCAAAGCTTAAAAAGTGAAATGATTTCCATCTGGCTCATTCTCTCCCAAGATGCTTGCCCTTGGAATTCAGCCACCATACAGTCAAGTGAAGGAGTTATGAGTACTGTTCTGACCAAGAGTCCTGCAAAATATTCCAGCTTCAATCAGACCAGGCCTTCAGGCATGTAAGGAACCCCATTTTTCAAGCCATCCCAACTGATGTCTGTCCTCCACCCCAAACTATGCTCCAGTTGCAGGCTTATGAACATTTAAATGCTGTCGCCTAAATCATTAAATTCACTGGAATTTAATCCACTAAATTACTGGAATCATAACCTCATCAGGAGATCCAAATATTTCAATTTAAAAGACCTGACTCCTAGCTACTTTCTCCTTCTGGGTTCTGACAGTTTTAATTCCTGTCTGAGTTGTGTCACTAAATATCCTTCTGGAAGTCATTCTGGCTCTGTGACAGAATACCATTCGGTGTCTGTTGTGACAACCCTTATTCCCAACTGATAAGGAACTTTTGACATGGTCCAGGAGAGAATGAAGAGAGCCTGAGAATAGATCTGATGTTGGAAGGAATCAGATCCAGAAAGCACATAGTAGGGCACAGATGCCAATAAGACGTGAGGCAGATCTGTAAAATCAGAAGAAAGGATAAGCCTCAAGTTTCTAATGGGGGTGGGGATTAGGCAGATGCTCATAAATTCAATGAGGAGCAAAATCCAGGAGAATGTGACTTTTTTTGGTGGATAGCGAGGGCTGGACCACTCCCAGTAATGCTTCAGTTTATTCCTGGCTGTATACTCAGGAGTAACTCCTAGCGGTGCTTAGGGGACCATGTGGGATACTGGTAATTGACCCAGGACACCATATGTAAAGCAAGTGCCCTTCCTGCTATCCTACTTATTGTTCCAGTGCCAAGAAAGTGACTTTGAAGATACTAAAGCAAGCAAATCAAACACAAGTTTAGTTACCCACCTGGTGACTTTTGAGATGCCTCGAAAATGTAAGTGGAGACGTTAATAATGCACAAGAGCTCTGCTGTCACTTTCTGACTGCACCACATAACTTCAGAGAGACATTGTTATGGACTAGGATAAAAGTCTCCTAGAAAGGCAGGAATTTGAAGAAAATTAAGCCCCAGCACTGTTCAGATTGAACCTTTAACTCTAACAATTGCTCTCCATTAGCCGTGCATGCAAGTGATTGTGTATCTCTGTGTGTGTACTAGAGCTTTCAGGTAAGTATGGAAATGGAACAAATGGAAACAGAAAGGAATAAACCTCGCTTTTATTTTTTCCACATGACCCACCAGGTCTTCTGGACCAGCACAAAAGGTTGATAACTGACTGACTTAATAGAAGCACAAGAATAAGTGTGCATTTATGTAAAGTCTTTCTCAAAGGAGCGCTCAGCTCTCGGCAGATAATGGACTTATTTATCCTCAGAGCACCTCTGTGAGGCAGTTACAGGACAGGGGTGACCAGACTCATGCAATCAATCATGGCGAGAGCAGCATGAAGCAAAACTAGCCTATACGTCTGAAGCCCTGGAGGAGCTGGGATAGGCCAAGGTCACCCAGAGAGCTGAGAACTGCGGGTCTTTGTGCCTCGATAGCATGACTCATCTGCTCCCTGAGTGCCCCCATCAGCTTGCTTGGTCCTGTCACCCGTGTGTCAAGTCTGTGGTTGTAAGGAGTTAAAGGGTAAAGCTGCTGACTGACTGGTTTTTAGACAGGCCAGCACCTCCTTTTCCAGCCAAGCAATTTGTTTGCATGCCAAGAAGTACAAAATGCCTTCTTAGGATCTCAGAGACAGAATCCACACAAGGAGCCCTGGCCTTATATAAAAGCCTAGCCACTCAGCTTTTAAAAAATTCCCAAGCAACACAAAGCATTGTGAATCAATTGAAAGGAAATCACCTCCAGTCTCCCATACAGAGATGAACTCATGCCCTAAGAAGGCAACCTACGGCAGCATCAGTCATAAAAAGCCCTCTCTTGGTCAAAAGGGTTTGGCACCAGAGGCTCCAAGTGAAAACAGAAGTTGAATAAGAGCTATATACTGTATTTGTTTAAATTTTATGCTAGTGAATGTCTGTGACGCAGGAGACAGGTTTATGGAGGGAGAAATAAAATGTTGACAAATGGCCCTGTAATCAACTGGAACATGCAATAAATCATTAGAATGCCAATAACACTTCCAGGACAAGCTTAGAAAGGTCATTACTGTGTCACAATATATCTTCCAGCACCAAACAAAGCAAACAGAACATGTTGGGAATAGGATTATGGGGGAAGCATCTGTCAGTCCTAATTAAGAATTAACTACAGATCGTATCTTGGGAGATGTATAATTTATTTTCCCTCTTCTTCCTCCCTACACACTCGCAAAAAAGAAAAATAAATCAATAAAAAGCTTAACCCATTCTGCTTCAGAGATGGTGTTTGAGTTGCAAGCACAAAGCACAAAAGCATAGGCCAGAAAGTCTTGGGGAAGTGGGAAGGAGACTGAGAAAAGAGAGAACCATTTATGAGGAAGCACCAAGAGAAAGCTGGAGAGTCGTGGTCCACCAGATCCCCTCATGTTCCTTTCTTTCTTCCCTCCAAGCCCAGACCTAGACACTTAGTTTTTTTAGTACCAGGAATGCTATTGCTATTTAATACTTTGGCAATGAGTTTTTATGAACGAAAAAGGGGCAGCAGGAAGGTTGAAAGTTAAAAAAAAGAAAACAAAGTAAGTGCCAAGTCCTTTCCACCTGAATGTACCAGTTATGATTGAGGTTGGCTACAAGTACAAAAAAACTTGACTCACTGTGATTTAAACAAAGAAGCGTTTATTTTTCTCACATAACAGGAGTCCAGAGGTGGGAGGCACTGGATTGGGTTTCTGAATGTCTGCCTTATAATCTTCAGGGTGTTGGCATTTCTTTCTTAGACTTCATAGCCCCAAGATGGCTACCACAACTCCACACATCACTACAATGTTCAAGGAATAATACAAGAAGAAATGACTCTGCTCTTCACTTTATCTGTTGTCAGCAAGTCACATTTTTCTAGAACCCCCCTAAAACTTAAGTATTTCTATTAATCACCCAAACGATTTCAAATAGCCCCCAAAATACTAGGAAATAGAGACATTGACACAGCAATTAAAAGTTGGGTTCTTTTTACAAGGACAGAAACAAATAATTTCAGGTTTTTAACACACTTTTCATGTGGTGAGATGAGTTCTGGATCTGAGAAACTCCTAGAGAGGAGGGACAGCTATAGGTATTTGGTTCAGGTTGATAGGAATGTTCTTTACACAAGAGTATATATCTGGTTCTTAAAGCTGCCCTTGGCAGGTCAGCTTTGTACAATGGCCACTGCTGAGTGGACATATAGCTACAGGGGTCAAATGCCATCTCATTTATTTTGCTCTTTCTACCAAAAGCATAGTCCATGGCTTTTGTTCAACTATAAAGTAACTCACAGTATTAGGAACCCTTTCTAATCGACTCTTTCACCCCTTGACATAGCCCAGAGGACTCGAAGATTTCACTGGTTCCTTTAGTTCATTTTCTCCATTGATCTTATTACCCATCCTGTGTTTAGCAATTTGTGTGCATGTGTTTGAGTGTGAACACACATATGTGAGTGAATGTGTGTGCATTGTGTGTCGGTACATTTATGTACCTGTGTCTGTGAGTGCATAAATGCAAATGTGAAGGTGGGCATCATATGGTTTCCAGTGTGCTTGTATTTGTGTGCTGTATATGAATGGTGTGCCTATGTGTGCCTAAAGTGTATATATATATGCTTGTTTGTGTATGTTTATGTGCATATTTGTGCATTCTGAGCCTTGTATGAGCAGTGTACTGTATATGTGTCTCTGGGTGTGGATGTGCATACTTATTTGTGCACCTGTGTGTATCTTGTGCCCTTGTAAACAATATATGTGTGCATGTATACATATAGATATGGGGATGTTTTGTTTCCTTCTTTCTCATTGTCCTGTCCCCACTCATTTCATGACCAAGGCCTATCCTGTAAGGTGTGATATTTCCCCTGACTTGTTTAGAGGGTTTTCTGCTGTTTCTTGCTATGATTACTACTTTACCATCATTAACAGAATCATTGTTGTCATAACACTCTCTCCTTCCTGCCTTTCCTTCTCATTTCTCTTTTTCTGCTGGAGTTTGCATTTCTTCCTTTATTTTATTTTTTTCTGCTGACAGAGACAAGAGCTTGTCCTAGTTCACCGTTTCAGAATTTGTTGCAAATTTCAAGGTAGAGGTTTATGGCTGCGGGTGTCCTGGTTTTAGTATAGTTCTTATGGGTCCTAATAAACTCAGCTACTCTGGGGTCCTCTTAAATTCCAGTATGAAAGATAGAGAAAGGGCATTATTCAGCCCTGTTCTGTGTAGCAATCCTCAACCTTGAAGGCTGAGGATAATGTTTTTTTCCTGGGGCAGTGAGAGCCTATCACCCTTGACTACAGCACTGAATGCAGCAGGTAAAATCATTTTCCTGTCCTGGCTGCCTGGATGGGTGGCAGATGGGAGATATGGATAAAGTTAGAAAGGTAAGTACACATCGTGAAATCAAATACAGCAGAACATATATATGTATATATACATACCTATACATGTATATAATCTATTTTTGTTTATTTGTTTTTGGGGCCACACTAGTGGCGCTCAGGGGTTACTCCTGGCTCTCTGCTCAGAAATTACCCTGGCAGGTACCGGGGACCATATGGGATGCCGGGATTCGAATCACCATTGATCCTGGGTCGGTCACATGCAAGGCAAACACCCTACCGCAGTGCTATCTTTCCAGCCCTATATATACTATATATTCTATGTTTGGGACCACACCCAGTGGTGTTGGGTGTGGGGTTACCTCATGTAAAATGTACACTCCAGCTTGTTGAGTTATCTTTATAGTCCCAGCAGCAGCATATTCATGCCAACCCCAAACACTATCTTTAGCTACTCAGCACCCACTCAGTCTAATCAAACCCCCATTCCATAATTCAGTTGTATCTATGCACATACTGAGGATCACTGCAGAGTGGAACAATCACACTCACATTCTTAAGCTGGTTCATTCTTAAATCTAGCTGCTCACAAAACTGTGATTTTCTTTTGCAAGTTCTTCACTACAAATACAAATGATGAAACATTTGAGGGGTTATTTTTTTTTTTGGTTTTTCGTTTGTTTTTGATATAAGAAGAACATGTTTCAACTCCATCCAGTAGCAATCAGTGACAAATCCTGGGTCTGTGTTTCTCTCCAATCCTGATTGTTATTCTTATTTTTCACAGGAGAGGGCTAAAGGTATAAATGAGAATTACTTATTTGAGATCACATAGATGTAAAGTGGTAGCAAAGACCCAAACCCAAATTGCTATCAAATTAATCAAGATCAATTCTATTCCTCCAATGGCCCCCTTATTGGAGATGATGGACTTCTCTCTGACTCATATAAAAGTTTATGTGCTTAGTCAGAGCAATCTCCAGAAAGTTATGATAGAAGCTCTCTTATAGGGTACTGGCTTAGGCAGTACTTGCCTAGGACTTGCTTGTACTCTTAAGAAAGACATTTAACCTGTCTGGGCATCAACTTCTTACTTCATAAAATGAAGATCATAGTTATGTGATCAAAGCCATGGGATGCCTCTGGGTTTGTTTTTTGAGATGTGACATCCTTATATGTGTGACACATTGAAGTAATATGTGAACAATGATGCACACAAAATTCTACTGATTAAGAGTTTTTCTAATGTTTCTAATAACTATGTTTATTGTCATCATTATCAACCAATCTTCTTCTACTGTGGAGTTTTGGTTTGACCAAATGCCTGATATATAATCCATGCTCAAAACTGATAGTCAGATATTTTCAAAGTGGGCCAGCTCCATAGACTCTTCTCTTGAATGAGATCTAAATGAGGCTGTGATGGCTACACTAGTGGACACAGCAGAAAGCTGGCCAACCTGAGAGGAAAAAGTGGACCAAACCCTTGCCCTGCTAAACCCATACTTGCTGCCTCCATCTTCCAGAATTATCATTTCCCTAATGGCCCTATCTCATCACTGACCTTCTACGATTCCCTTCAGGAACACTGCTCTAACAAAACTTCAGGTACACTTGTTTGGGGGCTGATATCACAATGGCATTTTGAAATGTGTTCAGGCTTCCTCCCCTTGTATCTTCCTTCTTCCAGGATGCCTTGCAACTGAAAACCTGCCTACGTATGCAGTTGCCATTTTTGAACCAGACCAGCTCACTCTTTTCTTGAATGAGATGTAAACTGATCCATGAAAGATTATGGCTTCACTAGTTCATGCAGCAGAAAGCTATCTATCTCAGGAGAACTAGGTGGGCAAACCCCTTCCCTGCCCAAGCCATGCTTGCTGCCTACATCTCTCAGAATCACCTTTTCCCTGATGTCCCTCTTTCATCATTGACCCTCAATTACCTTCAGAAACACCGATCTAAGCACACTTTAGGTACACTGGTTTTTGTCTGATATTAATAGGACATTTTGGAGTGAGTATGGGAATCCTTTCCCATATCTTCCTTCTTCTGATAGGCCTGGCGATGTGTTTCTGCCCTAAAAGTCATAGTATTAGTAAAAGTGCTTTCTGGACAACTTCATTTGTTTGATGCTGTCATTCCTAAGGAATACCCCAACTTAACAGAATAGACAGCTAACACAAGAGCTTATTAAACCTTTTCCCATTGTATTAATGACTTAATTGGAAATACAATAATTTTCACAAATGTGCTTGCTACTGTACTTTTTCTTTATTTCTTTCTTCTCTTCCATTTTATTTCCTTTTTCAGCAATTTTGTTTTCATTTATCTGGAAACAAATGTATTATGATCAACTATGTCAACTTTATAAAGCATTGTCTTTAAATAAATTTTAAAAAGTGAAAAAATGACAACAAATAGTACAATAGGTAGGGCATTTACCTTGCACAGGCTGACCTGGGTTCAATCTGAACCATCCCATCTAATTCCAAGCTGAGAATAAGGATCAGATGGTAGTAATAATACAAGAAGTCGCTCAGAGATGTTCTTTTGCCGAGGTTTTCCTTAAAGACTGACATGTAACTGATGATTAATCTAGCAGTGCTAGAAGATTTGTATTCAGATATAATGGCAAACTTTGTGTTTCCTTTGCCTCCAACATGGATGAAGAACACTGGAGTAATTTAGCCTGCAGAATTATTTTTTATTTATAAAGCTGTGCAATTTAGAGTAGTGTTTCGGGTCACCTTAAGCTCTCCCATACAACCTGGATTTTGCATAAATGAAAACTATTAGTATTCGGAAATGCTTTACTATGAGAGTGGCTGTGTGACCATGACCTCTGTGTTTATGTAAGCGTGTTTTCATTACCACCAGGCCAGAGGGATGTATACGTGGTGGTGTGGGGAGAGAGATTTGAATGCTCTGGAAGAAGCAAAAGACATTGCTTATTAACGCTGTCCTTGCAAATGTTCTTTTATTAGCAACAGCCCAGGTCTAAGGGGGTAGACCATTTCGTGTTGATTCTGAATTACTCCACTCACCACAAGTGTAATTGTATAGAAGACTCAGAAAAGAATTATATGACCTTTGTCCTTAGCTTTGCATTTTTCTCAGAAGGTTTTGGATCCTTTCCTCATCACCATTCTCTTTCACCCTCTCAGAGGTCAACAAACTGTCCCATAGTTTAAATCTGGCCCACTTGCCAAGCTTTATACAGCCCTGGAGCTAACACTGTTTTGCATTTTTCAATTATTAAACAAATTTAAAATCATGTTTCATGACATGCGAATAGTCTATTAAAACCAAATTTAAATGGCTATGTTTTATTAAATAAAGTCTAATTGAAACCTTCATGAATGTACATATTTTCTACAGAATATATCTATAATGCAAAGTTATAATAGTAGTTGCCACAGGAATTATATGATGCCCCAAATTCAAAATATTTATTAATGGGGTTTTTCAGAAACCCCAAAACTAGCCCAATAATGATTCTTCTCATCTTTTGCTCAATGACACCTGAATTTATGAACTTCCCACTAATATTTCCTGATTGTAGCCCCTGCCTTACGCTAGTTATCAACCATAGTATCTCCCATCAGGACTTTGACAATGGCCTGAAGATGGGCCTTCCCACTTCCCAACTTGACACTTAAAACTAGAGTTCAGTTGTATATACTGGATAAATTATTGGATACTAGAACCAGGTTTAACTTAAATTCTATCTCTGCCCTATTATTATTTATGTAATTCTAAGATATTAAGATTCTATGATATTAAGATTAATATTCTGGAAAGTAATTGTAACATCATATTCCACAATTTCTCTAACTACACTCTGAAGCACTATTGAACTCTGGGCTCTTCACTACAGTCTTTTTTAGAGTGAAGTAAATAGAATCTACCAGGTAGTATGTCTGGCAGTGATTACTGTTAGTATTATGTGAGTATATTCAAGTGAACCCTATATTTCTTTCCTTTTATATCAATGGAGTTTACCCTGACCTCCTCTTTGTTCATCTGTTCTTCCTGCAGCATTAAGATATGTTTAACCTCTTAGGGATACTCTTCCCCTCTAGGAAATTCCCTCTTCCCCTCTAGGAAATTATCTCTCCAATAGATTCTTTGCACCTTAATGTGCTTCCCATTTCTGTCATGGTTGTCTTATACAGAGCTGATTTTCTTTAAGCTTTAGGAAGACAGAGTTGCTCTTTGAAAAGGTTGCCCTTGAAAGTCCATGTGACACTGTGGGCTGAACCTCAAAAGTCTCCCATCATGTCAAACAGGTGAGTGATTTGTTCCTATATCTTCAAACAGAACTCTGACTCAGAAGGTCAGTTACCTTGCTAAGTGACAAGCACCAGGACTAACTTCACACCCTCCCTTAAGCCCTGTCATAAAAATTTATATTATAGGAGAATAAATGAGATTCATTAAGGTTTAACTACTCCAGATCCCATAGCTTAGTGGGTGCATTCATGAGGTAATACCTTCTTTCTGTCCACGCCTTAGTTTGGGGGCCCATAAGGGCAAAGTATGAGGACAAAGGTATCAAGAGAGTTTGGGCTTCTTCAGAACAATTTCCAAATGACCAACTTGACTGGCAATTCAGTGTGAGGTCTGAATAATATGGTGCTGCTCTGGACTTGTGGTGTCCAGGATTTCCTATGCCATGTCAGGTGGTGCTAAGAGACCTCCAGGGATGCGTCTAGTAATGCTCAGGTGCCTGATATGAAACAGGGGTTGCCTACATGCAAGACATACACCTTCACTTTGATGCAATCTCTTTAAGACCTCTACCTGTCATTTTAAGGTGTTCTAAAAATATCTCCTAATGGAGATTTTCCTCATGACTCTGATAAGATAAACACTTCACAACCTTCTCCACTATCTTTCCTCTCTTTACTTCTTTCTTAACTTCAGAATCACATCCAAGCTATTTTAGATGAGTGTGTTCATAGAACAGGTGTTGTCACCCATTTTGTTTGGAGATTCAGCAGAGACTCAGCCTCTGTCTGGCTTTTTCTTCCCTCTCCATTTCCCTACATTAGAACCTAACACAAGAATATCAGCAGGTCTGGCAAATAAGCTTTAAAAAGTAGAAGGAAAGAAAATATCTCTCAGGCCGGAGAGATAGCATCTTGGTAGGGTGTTTGCCTTGCATGCACAAGGACGGTGGTTCAAGACCAGCATCCCATATACCCCACCCCACTCCCCGAGCCTGCCAGGAGTAAATTCTGAGTGTAGAACCAGGAGTAACCCCTGAGTGCTGCAGGGTATGACCCAAAAACCAAAAAAAAAAAAAAAAAAAAAAAAAAAAAAAAAAAAAGAAAAGAAAAGAAAAGAAAAGAAAAGAAAAGAAAATATCTCTCTGTGAATGATGCTATCAATGATTGTGAGGTATACCCTGCACCCCAGAGAGAAGCTCATGCTATCTCACATGTGCCTATATTTGAGGAAAATCACCCCATCAACATTTGATAGGACCTATTCTTGTTGCATGACACGATGTAAAGTGCAGTCCTATTCACCCAGGTGAGAGGAACCCTAGACCTACAGAATAGTTGTAACCGAAATATGTGGAATTATTTATTACCTAACCTGTGATTTCAGTGGACCACAGTTAAATGGAGCTAAGACTCCTAAATAAAAGCAATACTGGATCAAATGTAGGTTTTGCTAGTAGAGCAAAAGATCAAGATCTCAGAAGTAAGGACCTTACTGTGTAGTGGGGGAGGAGGGTGCAGACTACACTTGCATGAAGTTAATCCCCAAGAGCCAGATCACAACCCCAGAGGAGGTCCAGACAAGGGTAACCTGGAGGAACGACAAATCTATGAGTCATGTGCAAATAATTAGGCATGTTTAATCTAGAGAACAGACTCTAACAGGAAACCAGATCACTATCCAAAGCCATGTCTCTGTGGCTCCAGATATCAATGATTTTGTGGTACAGATGGAGTCAGTCATTGGGATCCTCGACTGACCTGCTAGGGAGCAGCATATGAAGTCAGCTGAGGACTATAAGATGACTCCATAGTTAAAACACCTATCTTAAGAGTGCAAGGCTAAGCATTCTTCACAGTTCTATCAGCTCTACAGAACATGATCCTGAAAAAGCTTGTAATTTGTGCCTTGCAGCTCTACTATCTGTGATCCCTGGTGCTGGTGTAAGCCAATTTCTAGTCACACTAAAGCCATGTGTGTGTTAGTACTGAAATTAAAGGGTGTGTGATAACCCCAGTCCCCTACTTGGTAAGCACTAAAACTAAAATGATATATGACTGGAGCAATAACACAGTGGGTAGGGTGTTTGCCTTGCATGCGGCTAACAGGGGTTCAGTTTCTGGCATCCCATATTAGTCCCCCAAACCTGTCAGGAATTATTTCTAAACATAGAGCCAGGAGTAACCCTTGAGCAATGCTGAATGTGGCCCAGAAATAAATAAATAAATAAATAAATAAATAAATAAAACTATGTGTGAGCCACCCCATAGCCACAAGTGAGAATCTTTGAGAAGTACATACGTGATTACTATGTTTATTACTATTTATATATATGTATGTATGCATGTATGTATGTACGTATGTATAGATACAGGCTTTTCCTTCAAACATAAACAACCCTTCTAGACTTTGCAAAGGGGGAAAGGAGCTAACATAGAGTATAACACTGACTCTGTAACAACTAACAATGAAAGTCAGCATCCTTAGTCTAGATCTTCAGTGTCTCACAACCTAGAGTTTAAGTTGTCTTACAACCTAGATTCTCAAATATACCTGCCCAGAAATTCCTATTTCTGTTTTGCTATTTTCCCTTTCATCCTCCATTATGGAACAAAACTAGCTCATTTTCTCTTGTCTCATACTAAGTACCTCTCTGAATTGACATTTCAACCTTCTATGACTATCATGTATACAAAGTCAACCATGTTCCAATCAATCAGGCTCACTAAGATTGTCCCTAAATTTAGAGATCTCCACCCAGAAGAGAATCATGTCAGATATTAAGATTAGTATTTCAACAAAATAATCACATTCTGGGCAAGGACGTTTCCCTGGAGAAGTAAACTTGGGAAACTGGAGATTCTTCTTGCAGATGAACAGTATAAAGTAGATCATGCACTTTGGAGAAATAGTGTAGCAAGTAGGGTTCTTATCTTGCATTAGACCAGTTGAAGTTGATACCCAACAGCCATATGGTTCTTTGTTTTGTGGGGGTCACACCCGGCAGTGCTCACTCCTGGCTCTACACTCAGAAATCCCTCCTGGCACGCTAGGTGGATCATATGGGATGTCTGGATTCGAACCAACATCCTTTTGCATGCAAGGCAAACACCCTACCTCCATGCTATCTCTCTGGCCCCAGCCATATGGTTCTTTAAGTTCTGCCAGGAATGATTCCAGAGCACAGAGAAGGTGTGGCCAATAGGTATGGCCC
>PVKC010014782.1:0-21926 GCA_004027635.1 Crocidura indochinensis | reverse complement strand
TCTAATAAAGCATGAATAGACTTGTGCATCAAGAAGTTATAGCAATAAAGTACTTAGGATACAAAATAATTTATTGTGTAAGCTTAGAGTAAGCCTTGAACACCAATGGGGCCTCTCTCTCATCTGATAAAATAAAACAACAACAAAAGCTTGCTCTTAGAATATGGGCCAGAAAGTTGGTACAGGGTTCAAGGCATATTGCCAAATTAAGTTGAAACCCAGAACCAAATAAATTCCCTTCAACACTACCATGAAGGATCCCTGAACACAGAGCCAGCAGTAAGTCCTGGCCCAAAGTCCACCCCCCAGAATCACTAAATAAATGTAAAAAGGTCCCTATTATAATTAGAAACTAACAATGAATAGTTAATGAAATAACTAATTTGCAGTTGCATTAATGATTATTCACTTTATGAAGGTGTGGGGAAATAGCACTTAACTGCATGTGATCTCTTTTTATTTCCTGAACACAAAAGTATGTTCTATTACTAGAGAAGTAGACTATATATTGAACAGGCAAGAAAGAGTCTACCATTGATTTCCAAGTCGGTTATATAGAAGACCAACTTAAAAATCTTTATGTCAACTTTTAAAAATTTGAAGCATCATGACTTACAATACTGTCTGTGATAAGATTTCACATATACAAAGTTCCAACTCCACACCTTCTATCTGGTCTGTCCCTCCATCATTGTCTCATCATTATCCCTCCATTGTCTCATAGTTGTCTACCTGTTCTTGGTAAGCTCAGTTCTGTAAACTAGTTCTCAGGTTGTATTGTCGTACATAATCAACATTTTTTTGTTATTCTTTGAGTTTTGGACCACAGTCAGCAGTGCTCAGGGCCTACTCCTGACTGTGTGCTCAGAGATCAGTCTGAGTGATGTTTAGTGAACCATAAAGAATACCAGGGATCAAACTGGGTTGGCTGCATATAAGGCAAGTACCCTATCCATTATATAACCCCTAAATGGCCAACTTAAAAAATATTTTTATTGACACCATGACTTACCAAGGTCATTCATGATACAGCTATTTTAGACATTAAATATTCAAACACTAATCCCACCTCCAGTGTGACTTTCCCATCACCAGTATACCTAGTCACCCACCACCATCCTAGCCTGCCTCCATAAAGGCACAAAGATTTATTTCATATTGCTTGTTTCAACACAGACAACTAGAATGATAAAATCTTAGATCCATACAAATTAATTTGAAATGATTATTACATACGCCAGGGTACTACTAAAGTCAGTGTCTAAGGGTTTAATGGGCTGTGGTTGGTGCTAGTTGAGCCTTCTGTGTTACTGTGTAGGCTCACTCAGCTCAGTAGATTACTTGATAACTTTCCATCAGATTTCCTGTGATACTACTGAACTGACACTATTATAAAATGTTCAGGTGTTGCATCACCTCAAGTGGTTGCTTATAGTTCAGGATTTAATAATCTGAAGCAAATTTGGTGGCTTGGCAGTTTGATAAGGTTAAGTAGCAGAGCTGTGCTGTTTTAGTTGGGGGTGTAGCGTTTGGCACTGGATCATGCAGAAAATGGATGGCTAACTTTTATGAGTTCTCTGCATACTTGAAAATGATGTCTGAGTTCTAACTGTTGGTTGAAATTGTCTGTGAACCCATGGAATGAACATCTGTTGTTTATTTTGTCAAATCTTATGCAATGTTAACTGAGTTCTTGATCTGGCAAGTTTGTAAGTGTTAGAGATTCTAAAGATATGATGCTAGATTTGTGGGTTTATCAGTTAAACTGTTTTTATTTAAGATGTTTACTGATATACTTGGATATATATTTTTCATAATTTTGCCACACTAAACTCTCAAGATGATTTATTTTCTGTTATTTATATCATTCTAGTTTTTCACTTATATTTTCTCTTAACTTTTGTAAATTGCACAATCTTCTATGCAAGTGTTTTTTTTAACTCAAGTATGTAGAGTTTATCAAATTTGGAGTTAGTCAGAATCTGTACTCATAAAATAATTAACAAATTTAGAATGATTAACTCTATTGACTTTCCTCTCCCCTGTCTCATATTTTCTAGTATTTACATGTATTTTATAATGTTTACTATTAGATTAATCATTGTTATCATCAATTATCATTTAGACTTATTCTATTATTTTAATTCCAATTGTGTTATCTAGTGGTTTCTAGTAGTTTGTTACTTTATTAAAGGTTAAATTCCCTTTTAAACTAAAAATAGTCTTCTATTAATTCTTTTAGAAGAGTCTCAAATGTGAACTCATTTTTCTTTTGTATTAGTATATTGCTGTTCATCAATTTTTGAATAGTTGTTTAGTTGTACATATATTCAAGAACGAGGGCTGCTTATCTCTTAGAAGACAACTTCCAGAGCTCACTAATAGACACATATATGACACTTATTATCAGTGTAAAGTTTCTTGTATCCACATATATTATACAGGGCAATTTATTTTAATCAAACTTCACAGCTTTAAATTTGAAAGTCTACAGAGAAACATTTAGAATGAAGTTGGACCTAGTATTTGGACATTGTGTCTATCAGGTTGATACACATACAATTAAATCCACTCCTTGTCAACTTGAAATTTATATATATATATATCCATAACACATGTTTAAGTTCTAAATAAAAATATAAACTCATAACTATACCTAAATGATCTTTTTATTTTTATAGATATTAAAATGTACTAACCCTCTCAAAATGCAGATGAAAATTCTTGAGTAATGATGTTTTTTTTCCCTTGACATTATGTAACTTAAATACTATAGCATGAAGCTAAAAGTACTAAATGTTCTTGTAAGATAAAACCAATATAATGACTGGCGTACAGCAGGTAGGGTGTTTGCCTTTTACAAAAACAACCTAAGTTTAATTCTTGTCATCCTATGTGGTCTCCAAACCCCAATAAGTGATTCCCAAGAGCAGAACAGGAGTCAACCCTGAGCACCACTTGGTGTGACTCAAAAATAGCTGGAAACAATCATGGTTGTGGGGATGTAGTGGCAAAGGAACCATCTTTCACCATCATAGGATTATTATCTGGCTCAGTCTTTTTTGTTTGTTTGTTTTTGAGCAACACCTATTGCTGCTCAGGGGTTACTCATAACTATGTGCTCAAAAATCGCCCATGGCTTGGAGGACCATATGGGACACCGGGGAAACGAACCACAGTTCATTCTAGATTAGTGCATGCAAGACAAATGCTCTACCACCTGAACCACCACTCCAGTCCTTGGCTGGAAGAGTATGGTGACTTTTCAAAACTTAAAAAGAGCTAGGTATGACCCAAGAGTTGGTGTCTATCCTTGGTGTCTATCCTAAGAACATAAAACCAATAAAGTTGAAAAACTGTGGGTTGAAGAGATAATAGTGTGTAAGGTGCTTGCCTTGCAGGCAGCTAACCCCTGTTCAATCCCCCACATCCCATATTATTCCTTGAGCCCTTCCAGAAGTAATTTCTAAGTGTAGAGCCAGGAATAAAATCCAGAGCATAGCTTGGGTGTGACCCCAAAACTACCCCTTTCCACACAAAAGCAAAAGAAAAAATGAAGTGCATGCCTATATTTATTGTAGCATTATTTGCAGTGACTATGATTTATAAACAACCCAAATATCTAATGACAAATGAGTGGATAAAGAAATAGTGATAGGGGGCCTGATCGGTAACACAGTGAGTAGGGCATTTACTTTACAGGTGACTTACCCAGGTTCAACACTCGGCATCCCATATGGTCCCCTGAGCATGTCAGGAGTAATTTCTGAACACTGAGTCAAAAGTAACCCTGAGTGCCATCAGCAGTGACCCAAAAACCAAGAAACAAATTGTGGTACATATATATACACCATGTCATACTACTCAGGTATAAAATAGGATATTATGTGTTTTTCTTCAACATTGAAGTAGAGAAAATGAACTTAGTCAGGGAAAAAAACTTTTACTGGGTGACTTCACTCATATTATATACATATAAAAAGTCACGGAAATAGATAAGGATCAAGGAAAACAAAATCTTAGATTCTAGTAATAGAAATGAGCTCATCAGGGGCCCGGGAGATAGCATGGAGGTAAGGCGTTTGCCTTTCATGCAAAAGGTCATCGGTTCGAAGTCTGGTGCCCCATATGGTCCCCCGTGCCTGCCAAGAGCAATTTCTGAGCATGGAGCCAGGAGTAACCCCTGAGCACTGCCGGGTGTGACCAAAAAAAAATACAAACAAAAAAAAAACAAAAACAAAACAAAAAAAACAAAGAAAAAAAGAAATGAACTCATCAAATGGATTTGGGCAGGGAGGGATAGGCTGAGTGAGATGGTTCCTAAGCACCGTGGTAGAGGTAAGGACATTGGCCCCCTGGTGGTGGCTGTGAAGCAGTAACACTATATGCTAATTACCTATCATAAGCCATGTTACTGCAACGATATTAACCAAAATATTATCTGGGAACACTGATAGTTTTTAGTTTACTCACTTAAAAAGTTTTCTCCTGTTATAGTATTTACTTCTTCTAAAATGATTGAATTGCATTTGGATGGTGGGTCCCATAGTGTATTAGCACTCTGGACCCTGAATTGCATTTGGCTCTTTCAATCTTGATTGATTTTTCATTAATTAGAAACTAGGGATTAATCTCAGTGCATGGGAGAGGCTTTAAACATCATGATCGGCTGTTATAATCTCTAGGTTTTGCCAACTTGTATGAGTTACTCAGGAGAAGTTTGTTCCATTATGTTTGATGGTAAAATCCTGATTACATTCAGTCATTCAGCATCAAGTGTTCACACTGTTCTTTATTGTGGGTATGTATCTCTCATATGGATCCACATTATGACTTGTCTCTCTCTCTCTCTTATTTTTTTTTTTTTTTGGTTCTTGGGCCATACCCAGTGACGCTCAGGGGTTACTCCTGGCTATGCGCTCAGAAGTCGCTCCTAGCTTGGGGGACCATATGGGAACCGGGGGATCCAACCTCTGTCCGTCCTAGGCTAGCGCAGGCAAGGCAGGCACCTTACCTCCAGCGCCAGCCCCCATGACTTGTCTCTTACAACCAATACAGCCTTAGTTTTATCCCTTCCAGAAAAGAAAATTCCTAGGACTAACGTGTTATCTATTACTAAAAGGATAATGGAAAAAGTAAAGAAGGAAATTCATGCATGTCACATGTGTGAATTTGAAGAATCTTGCTCATAAGAAAGATGAAAAGTGTGTGATTACGTGATAGCCCATCATGACTCCACTCTTTCCCAAAGATGGGGGTGTTCCTAGAGGGTTCCTGCTTTACATAAACTCTTGAAAGATTAACAGTGTGATGTCAATTTCTTGACTAAAAGACTCAGATGCTGACTGTTGGATTAAAAGTACTTAAGGTGTTTGGGTGTGCAAGTTAGTAAAAAAAAAATCCCAAAGTAATGTTGCTGAAACATTTCCATTACATCTTATTTCTTCCCTTGGGGCTAATGCACAGCTTTCGCCTATATTAGAGTCTGCAAGTACTGCTGACATTTTCAGCCTTTCTCTTTCTTTATAGCCTATAATTTTAGGGACTTGGTCATGCTAGAAAGAATTGTGGAAATGGTAATTTAGTTTCTGGGTATCTCTTTCTCATAATTCAAGATTGATTACAGCCTAGGAGCTAGTTTTATGAATAGGCAAAATGGAATGTCAGGAACAAAATTTTAGTTTTGAACCTTATGTTTTTATTTTTATAGCATTTTAAGGACAGGAAGTACACTTTTACCAAATAGATTGTATAATGTTTAGTTGTAACAATTTGCCATAGTAAACTAATTAGATGGGCACCTTTGGCCTCCATCTAGTGGAATCCAGTCAGAGAGAATGAGACCAAGAAACACACAAGGAAGCAAACAAACAAAATAACTATCCAAACTTATGTGTTGCCTGGGGAGCCTGAATGAGCACATGGGCTGACCCATTTACTCAATTATATACAATATGGTTTCCCTACCTAGGCTTCCAATATGTGCGCTATAGTTTAAGATGACAGAAACATTAACCATAGTTCTTTAGCACATCAAACTTCAATGGGTACATTGAAGTGGTATTTCACATAGGCATTCAGCAGGCACCCTTCAAGTATAAAGCTGTTGGGTCTGAGTCATAGGACAGCATGTAGGGGCATTGGCCTTTTCGTATCGAAGACTTGGATTAGATACCCAGAATACTATATGCCTTGCCCTACTTTCACCTCCCAACACTGGGGCCCACTAGAAATAATCCCCAAATTCAGAGCTGAGAGTAAACCCTGAGTATTACTGGATGTGGCTCAGAATAAAAAATATAGTCAAGAAGACTGCCTGTGTTGCCTTCTCCATCTAACAGACCCTAAACTGTTTTATTCTACCCCTTTTTGGGAACATTTGCTTTTGCTCTCATTATTCTCTAAAACCTAAACGGTTGCCCAGGGAACTGTCCTGACCTTTGAGCTTTTGTTAGGGGAATTTACCACATTTAGTAACATTTCTTAAGAGTAAAAAGCTGACATCTTTGGTGTTAACCAATTTATGTTTCTTTTATCATCAATGCTTTGCTTTTTAAGTATCATCAATCTGAGATACATGGATAAGTTAGATAAGTAGAACATTATGAATATATAGAAATTAAATCCATGCTTTTATTATTATGGCATGATTCCTCTCATGATTTCTCATGATCTGATTTGTGAGGAAAGGATGCTGTTTATAAATGTGTGCATATTTGTGTGTGTGTACTTAAAGCAAATTTGATTAAATCATATATTCCTAATAAGTTTGGACTCTTAGGGCCTAAAATAATGATTTTCTTTTAGATGCATGCTGAAATGTGTACTGATTTCCTTCCTTCCTTCTTTCCTTCCTTCCTTCCTTCCTTCCTTCCTTCCTTCCTTCCTTCCTTCCTTCCTTCCTTCCTTCCTTCCTTCCTTCCTTCCTTCCTTCCTTCCTCAAGCAAATTGCAACAAATCTATAGAAATATATAAAAGCCGGTTTAAATTAAAGACAAGGTTTATCAGTTTGTTTTTTCCAGTAGTATTTAGGGATTACTCTAGGATCTAGCACTTACCAGGGTAACTCCTGGTAGTGCTCCAGGGATCTATGGGATGTCAGGGATTGAACCTGGGTTAGCTGAGCACAGGATACCCTTACCTACTATACTGTCTATTTGGCCCCACATTTTGTTTTTTTTGTTTGTTTGTTTGTTTATTATTTTAAGAGGAACCACACTCTATGGTACTCAGGACTTACACCTGGATCTGTGCTCAGTGATCACTCCTGACTGAGTCCAGGATATCATATGTAATGATAGGGATGGAACTCAGGTCAGCAACATGCAAGGCAAGTACCCTCTGTACTATCACTAGGATCTCACAACTGTTTATAAAATTAAAACTAGTTTCTCTAAAAAAAAAATCTCTTGCTAATTTTATACACCAAGATGCTTTGTTAATTCAGTCTATTAATTCATGATAAACCTAAGATAAATCACATAATTCTTCATCTGTAATATGAATCATAGATTTAAAGCAAATAAGCCAAATATACAAATAATAGCACTTTAATTACCAAAGCAAATAGTTAAGTTTGTGAGATAATCTATATTAAACAATATGTCATCTCTCAAATCATGGACAAGTCCTGCAAGGGTTGAGCTAATAATTTTAATTAATCTTATTATGTAAAGGTTAACAATAGACAGGCGAGTGCTGGCCTGTCAGCTTAGCATATATTTTAAAATCATATTCCTGGGGTTTGGGGAAAAATAAAATAAAATCATATTCCTAAATATGCTCAAAAATCAGATGGCTATTGAACATTTTTTTCTTGCAATAGACTTTCCTTTATGAATTTTCACCAAAAAAGATACTAGGGTCTTCTTTTACAACTGGAATTTGTTTTGCAATTTTATTTTCCTAAGCAAATAGTATTTCTGTGTCTCTCTGGACTATCCCAGAGAAGTAAAATGCGAGGTAATACCTTTTCTTACATGACAGGGGAACTATTTTAATATACAGTGTTAAAACATCTTTACATTATTATTGGAAAAGTACCAAAACACTGAAGTTACTGGAAGTCAGTAACTTTGTATTCCTGTTTATCAGTATCATTCCTAACCTTTTCTGTAATATAGACATTGACTTCACAAGGATTAAATAAGACAACATATTAAAGTTTCCAAACATGGCTTGCAATTTAATAGAAATCCAGCAATAGGATCTCTTTCTCCCTTGACCTTTAATCATAACAATGTTGAAACTAATAAAATTATATGCTGTCATGAATATCATAAGTTAGAAATAGCTGAAGTGTCTGATGTCCTGTGCAGACAATGCCACAGAAAACCTGGTATGTCAGAGGCCTTATTTTAGGAATGTGGAATTTTGATGTAATTGATTTCATGAAGGAGTTACATATATATACATATATATATTAGCTTTAGTAATATAAATGAAGTCTCCAGTATATTTTATTGAAATTTATATATTTGAAAAATGAATCATAGATTAGAAATATGTCAGAAGTTAATTTAACAGAATATTTGATGTTTTATTATGTACTGAGTACATTATGTTTCTGAAATGGATATGTGGCATAGGTTACTTGTCATATATATAGTCATATTCTAAATTCCTGTCTTAGAAGTTTTGTCTTACCAATATTTATACTTGATCCATTTCAAATTTAGTAAATGACATGGTAAACATAAAATCAATATTTTTCTAAATATTACTAATCTAAGATCACTAATTTTCAAAAACAATATATTTTTGCTTTGAAGATTCTGAATATATTTCTGGATCATTTGCAACTTGATTTTATGTTATTGATTACTAAATTTTTTTGGAAAAGTGTTTGTACCATTCTCGATGCTGCTCAGGGCTTACTCCTGGCCTGTGCTAAGGGTATGGTATGCAATTTCAAGGGATCCAACCTGGGTTGAATTATCTTGCTTTACACTGGCCCAGAATTTAAAGTAAATCACTTATAAAGTAAATAGAATATTTCATTGCAGACATATTAAAAGTTTGTTTAACTGAAGTAAACTTACTAACAATATATAATAAAACTGATTTTTAGACTCAGTGAAGATTATGATAGTCTGCAGAAGCAAGGCAAATGTTGAGTGTCTTTGGTAACGTACAGCATTGAACTTTGGTAATGGGACTAGTAAGAATTCAAATATCTAAATAGAGGTATAAAACTAACCTCCTGAAATTCTATAATGTAAACCAATTATAGGAGTGAATATATTAAACAGAAAAAACATAATTCTGTGACTTAAGTTTTTTTTTAGAAATTTGCCAAATTTATTAATTTTTTTAATAATTAATTTTATTTTATTTAAACACCTTGATTACATACATGATTGTGTTTGGGTTCAGTCATGTAAAGAACACTACCCATCATTGCTTTCCTTATATCTTGTGTCAGCATTTAAAATTTATTGTGAGTTGAATTGGTGATTTAAGACAAAATCCAAGTATTAGTTTAAAGAAAGCATACTTCTGCTCTGAATCAGCTCAATGTCTTTCAATCTGTACATTGATGGAAACAGCTAAATTTGGCGATATGGTAGTACTCGAATAGAAAAGGTATGAGTCCAGAAGTTAAGGAGAAATGAGTCAAAGAAAGGTTCACCAGTAAATGTGGCTTTTCTTGTGAAAGTTAAAGACTTAGATTTAGTCATCATTAAAAAACAAAAAACAACAAATAAAAATAAGAAATAAAAAACAACAAACAAGACCCAGTTTTAAATTGTCATACAACTCATATATTGCTCTAATACGTTGTCATTGAGTGTCTCCTAAGCTTTTTCTGGTTAAATATTAGTGGTTAAACAGAATCTGCTCTCAGAGGTTGAGGAAAATAGACACATAATCAGATAGAAACAAAACTAGAAGTGGAATCACTACTGAGGGACATACTGCAAAAGTAGATCTGTGACTAGATAAACTTGTGCATCTGGATAATGTTTCATTCAGTTGATGCATTTCAAGTTTCAATTCAGAATAAGGATTTAAGAGTGAAAAAAAATTTAAGTTTTTTTTTTTTAAGAAGGGTTAGATGGTCAAGAGCATAGACATAGGTTTAAGCCTTGCTTTGCTTTTTTTTTACTGCCTGTGTAGTCTTGTGCACATCATCTCATTTATCTTGAGACTTTGTTTCTGTCTCTGAGACAGGAGACCCTAGTAGTATTCTTTGTCTCAGAGCTGGGAAGGTCCTGGCTCTGTGTTCAGGGATCACTCCTGGCTGGGTTAGGGAACAATATGACATATCAGAAATTAAATCCAGGTTGGAGTAAAAAGATTTTAAGAAAGTAAAGTGTGGGCGCCGGAGAAATAGCATGGAGGTAAAGCGTTTGCTTTGCATGTAGAAGGATAGTGGTTCGAATTCCGGCATCCCATATGGTCCCCTTGCCTGACAGGGGCAATTTCTGAGTGTAGAGCCAGGAGTGGCCCCTGAGCGCTGCTGGGAGTGACCCAAAAACCAAATAAATAAATGAATAAATAAAGTAAAGTGTGTGCATCAAAGTTAGAGAGCCAGAGAGATATCTCAGTATTGTAAGTTCATGCTTTCCATGCAGAAGGGCTGGGTTCAATTCAGGCACCACATGGTTTCCTAAGTACTATTAGGAGAGACCCTCACGTACTGAGTCAGATGTAATGCCACTTCCTACCTCACATAGCTAAGTGTTGCCTTCAAAACCAGAAAAAAATATTAAAAAGTCAGGCAAAGGTATGACTGAAAAATAAAATTATGTAGAAAGAGTAAGGGAAAACTTACAGTTGATTAAGAATAGAAAAAATTGGTGGAAAATTATTGGGACCAAATTAAGGATTTGGGTTTGTCCTAAAACAAAGAAAGTCACTGAAGAGTTTTTATTGTTATAGTGTGGAGACATTAAGGTCAAGAGAATAAGATTGTTACACAGTCCAGGTAGGTGAGTGATTTAAGCACAAATTTCCAATTATTTTGACCTATTTCCCCCTCCTTTCAAAAAAGAAAATCACTCAAAGCCCTCCTGGAACAAACAGAAAATGCACTCCCTATATTTGTATCCAAAGCTACTGCTATTCACTAGATCATTACAGCAGATGCCCCCTTTCCCTGTTGTCATGAATGGTGGTATCACATATTTTGTCAAAAACTGAATTAAAGTGTTGGGGAGTTATGGAAAAGAAAGATAACATTTGAGGGTCTCTTATAAAAGACAGAGTGTAGAGAAGATGGGAAAGAGGTGTCAAGCCTGAGTTTATTAGTGGTTGTCTAAGAGGTCAGTGGCACTCACTGTCGGTGGCACCCACAGTGGAATACTATCCAGCTCTTAGGAAAAACTAACTCAATATAATTTGCTTATATATGGATAGATATGGAGAGTATTCTGAGTGAAATGAATCAGAGGGAGAGGCATAGGCATAAAATGATCACACTCATTGGTGGATATATAATAAAAAAGATAGTATGGTATTAACATCCCAAGACAATAGAGACAAGGGTCATGAGGACTGGTCCATGATAGAAAGCTTGTTACAAATAATGGGGGAGTACAGTTAGGGCAGAAAAGGAACCTTTATGACAACCTATATGATCACTCTGGACAAGAACTGGATGATGAAAGGAGATGAGGTGAAATGTATGATACCCCTTCAGTAAAAATATTGCAAACCATAGTGTCTAAAGAATAGAAGAAGAGAGAAAGAGAAGAAAAATGTCTGTCACAGAGGCAGGTATGGGAAGAAGACAGAAGGGATAGCAGGAGGGAAACTGGGAAATTGGTGGTGGGAAATGTGTACTGGCCAAGGGTGTTGTACACTGTATGACTGAAACTCAATCATGAACAACAGCTTTGAAAAAAAAAAAGACATTTAGGAAAGAAAAGCAGAACTGGTTTTAGTCTTTGAAATATATTGAAGACATCCAGAGAAAGGTGCCAAGAAGAACATGCACACACATGTCATATTTCTTTTAACCATTACCCTATGGTCAAATCTGCAGTAGTCACTATTTTCTTTCTTTTCACTGTTTATTCATACTTGCTAGTCTTTTCCTTTCTAATCACACCTCCAACGCACTTCTTTGCTGAATAGCATTGTTCTCACCGTGTTTGGTTTATCAGCACTTTCTGTCTTGCTATTTCTTTGAAACACAAATAAACATGGGTGAATTCTTACTTCCCTTGAGGTTTTATAATGCAATCCAGATAAATTAAAACACTTGGTGTTACTTTTCTGCACCCACATGTGAATGTCTTCCACCAAGGGCTCAAGTGCAAAACCAGAAACTTGAATTTTCTGTGTGAAATTTGTGATTCCTTTGACCACTTTCATTCTGATTCTGTATTAGCACTGTAGATCTATCATTTAAATTTTTAAAATATGTCTCTACTTCTTTTATTTTTACTACCTTTCTTTAGTCTGATGCTCTCAATTTAGACACTATTGACATCATGAGACTATATAATTCTTTATTGTGGGCAAGATTACTCACTATTGACAATTTGTCATCAACTGAAATTTTAAAAAGATTGACAGATTGGTAGGCTATACTTAGAATATATTGATTTAAATCTTATCTTCTATATGCCAGTATTAGGACTATCTGTAAAATACAGTTTACTATATTTACTGTATTTACTGCAAAATACAGTTTATAGGCATTACCACATAGCCTCATCGGTGTACAGTTGGCTAAAACCACTGTGTAAATAATTCATTATTTGTTAAGAAAATTTATAGGCTAACCAAACTCTTAGCCATCATATATGATTCCTTGAATCTACTCTCTATCTGCTACTACAGTGTTTCAAGAAGCAAAATTAAAATAATTTCCACTCTATTCAGATTATTTTCTCTGCTTCTCTAAATTTTAGTTTTCTTGTACTGCCTTTATATTAAAAAGTCAAATCTTAATATGATAAAAAAAGTGTGATATACTGTTTTACTACCCTTCCTTCACTCTCCTTCCATATTCTGTTCTTACCTCAGTCCACACTGGTGACACTAAACATTGTTTTTCATTTAGATCCTTACATGCTCTAGTCTAGACTTTTGTTGGAAATATCATTTACTCACTTTTCTTTGTCTTCTCTTTCCAGGTTTGACCTTGATAATTTTTGACTTTCTTATTTTGCTTTCTGTATTTTTATTTCCAAATGAGATTTTGAAACTCCTTCTGTTAAATACTTTTAGCACCAAATAAGTTTTGATGATTGTATCTATTTGAGTATTCAATATCTTCTCCTCTAGGGTGACAGAAGCGACCTTATTTTGGTTGAGCAATATGATTGCAATTCCTGGTAGGGTGTGTTATTTATCATAACATTCCACAATAATGATTGAAAGAATAAATTAGTAAATAGGTAGGAATCACATGGCTATAGATAAGATATCACATTTGCTCCGATTGGATTGGTTTAGCCTTGGATTTGAGTTGAATTTAGAAAACGGGACGTGACCACACTAACAACTACCATGACAATGTTAGTGAGTGAGAGGTATCAGAGAGGAGGGAAATGGGGGCATTGGTGGCAGGAAGATTGCACTGGTAAAGGGGGTTCACTTTTTATGACTAAAACCCAACTTTAAACAATTTTGTAATCGTGGTGCTTAAAGAAATTATAAAAAAAAGAAAAAAAGAAAAATAAATAAAAGGAAAAAAGAAAATTGAATATATGTCACTTGTTTATTTTTCCCTGTATTTAAGTTCCTTTTTTAATTAATATTTTTATTTAAATACCTTGATTAGAGACATGATTGTGGTCAGGATTCAGTCATGTAAAAACACCCTCCTTCACCAGTGCAACATTCCCATCACCTATGTCCCACATCTCACTCCTCCTCACCCTACCCCCACCTGTACTCTAGACCGGCTTTCTAGTTTAAGTTACTTTTATACTTATTTTTAATAAATAAATTCTTTAATTGAATCACTGTGAGATACACTGTTACAAAGTTGTTCAAGATTGAGCTTCAGTAATACAATGTACAACACCCCTTATTAGTGCACATTTCCTACACCAATGTCCCCAGTTTCTCTCCCTCCCTCCCCCTACCCTCTCCCAGGCTGGCTTCCGTGGCAGGCATATTTCTTCTCTGTCTCTCTGTCTCTCCTTTTTGTACTTTTCTAATTTCTGATAAACTCATATTAAATTATTGTCTATGTTTTCCTCACATCTTGGATTTTTTACATTTAGGTCTGTGATGAAACATCCCTTCTTTCTACTTTTTTGTCAGCCTCTACAGGTTAACTATAGTTTCAGAGTGGAGAAATATATAAACTAAAAGAAAGAAAAATATGGTGTAGAAAACTATGTGATAGTTGGAGGACCTTGCCCATAAATATCTGCAAATTCCATATATTGCAATAAAATTATCTCCCTCCTGAATGTTGACTGACAAAACTTTAGTATTTAGTGAAAGTTTTATTCAGTAAGTCTTGTTTTCCAGATAAAAAATAAGAGTCTAAAGAGAAAGACTTGGATAGCTATTATGTGATTTATAGGCAGAAGGATTTGGCTTGAAAGTATCTTAATTACATAAACTTGTTGTTAGTTTAGTTACTGAAAAGCAATGCAATATGGTATTTGAATAATTTTAGATATGAAATATTTCTAGTTATTAATATAATGATAAACAGTTACCCATCTACTAAAATATTTAGACAAAGTCTAAACACATTATTTTTGGTTTTACATGGAAGTGCAGAAGAAGCCATATATAAAGAGGAAACAGATGTTTATTATTTTCTAATAAACAGAAATAATCTGGGATTGGTTAGCTTCATAACTCCATCTTAATGAAATATGTTTTCCAATAAAGCTGTCAACTTTCTTGGAATTCTAAAAAGTATTTATCATAGCCCTATTATGCTTGATTGCTACAGGCTTCTGCATTCATTGTAATTTGGGTTTCATTGAGCCATTCAGAATTTCCACACCAGATAGATGGACAGCTGAAGGTAGAGGCAATACTTTTTTTCTGTAATGAATTAATCTTCTAAATTTCCCTATAATGTGAGATACTTTGATATGCTACATCAATAAATAATCATGTTGAATGTACATAACTTGTGCTGTTGGAGATTTGATGGCAAAAAACTACAAAATTAGCCTAAAGAAGTTATATCAGCCTTGATAGGAAAGGTAGCAAATAGCTTTTCTTCCTGTATTTCCACAAATAGAAAAGGGTATGGTGTGGTCAGATTCTATGCCTTTAATTTTTATAAAAGCAGAGCAAATTTGTTGGCATTTATTTGAATCATGATTATTTGTAGGTCAAGGGTCAGTATAGAAAACAGAAATCATGCGAGCTAGTTTATTTGGTCTTTTTATTTTATTTTATTTGTTGGGCATCTCAAGTGGTGCATGAGGTAGGTTTGTCAAATGAAAGAGATGCATCTTAGCTCCTTTACAAGCTCTCTAGCTACTCATGCTAGACTGAATAAGAATAAGGTGCATTGAAAATTATTATGATAGCTGGAATATGATTCTAGGTCAAACTTCCAGGAATGTGTTACAGAAGGCATCATAGAGTTAAATTACTAAGGAGCTGCTGTTAACCTTAGAGTAGGGCATTATTTTTAAAGTTTAGGAGTTAGAAGGATATTTCCTAATTCTCTAAGCCAACACTGTATTAGCAGAAATCTATGGATCAGAGAGATACCACCCCACTGTTGGCTTTATAACTCTACCTGCTGTCATCCAGGCCAACAATGAATTGGTACTCCACCGTCACTACAACTTCAACTGTAGTTGTTTTCGAAATCCAAACACTTAAACACACCAGGCTTGCTAGCAGATATGCCCAAAGAAGCAAGAGTAACCTCTCCATAGTCTGTTAGTCAAGTCTCAGTTGCATCTAGATTTATATGACCTCTGAAAATTTATTTACAGAACATTCTGAGAAATGTCATTTTGTTTCCTGTTTTGTATAAAGGGGAACACTGAGAATGCACTGTAATTAAAAATTGTCGGGGCCCGGGAGATAGCATGGAGGTAAGGCGTTTGCCTTTCATGCAGAAGGTCATCAGTTCGAATCCTGGTGCCCCATATGGTCCCCCGTGCCTGCCAGGAGCGGTTTCTGAGCATGGAGCCAGGAGTAACCCCTGAGCACTGCCGGGTGTGACCCAAAAACAAACAAAAAAATTAAAAAAAAATTGTTAAATGAGTTATTTTGAAGTGCCTATGTATTGTAATATCTGCTATATAGTTGGTTAAAAGGGGAATGGAATTATGTGCCCAGAATTTTTCATCCTATGAGTTCACATCTTTAATATTGTTCTCTCCACATATTATGTGCTGTATTTTATGATAGCTCCCATATCTATTTAGACTTACTTGTATTTGTTTCCAGGATTTGAATTTGTTACATTAACTAATTTAATTATGATGAATATTTGATATTAAGAATAAAATTGAATGATAAAATAATACCAAATAATGGTGAAAAAGGTTGTCAAACTATATAGGACAGTCTAGACAGAAAACACACACAAAAATAGTTTCAACTAGAGTACCATTTCCATACCAGATAGATGAACAGCTGAAGGTAGAGGCAATACATTTTTCTGTGATGAATTAATCTTCTAAATTTCCCTACAATGTGAGATACTTCGATATGCTACATCAATAAATAATTATGTTGGATGTACATAACTGGTGCTGTTGGAGAATTGACTGCAAAAAAAAAAAACCCTGCAAAATCAGCTTAAAGAAATTATATCAGCCTTGATAGGAAAGGTAGCAAATAGTCTCTCTTCATTTTAGGGCAGATCTGACCAAAAACTTTATCTTTCAACTTCTGTAATGCCTTAGTCATTAACTCTGTTATTTAATTAATATTAAATATATACAATGACTGTGAAGTATTAGAACATTTAAAGTACACATACATGTTATTTTATTGATTCTAATAAGACTTTATTAAATATTGTTTAATATGCACAACTGTTTTATTTTAAAAAAAGGTAAACTTGACCTAGAATCTTGGTTAAGAATGTCACTCAAGGGACTGGGGAGATACTTCAGGGCTTAAGACATTTGCTTTGCATGAGTGTAACTCTGCTTTCCTTCTGGAACTGTATATACCATTCCCAATCCTAAGCATAGTCAAATTTGATCCCTTAGCACCACTGAATATGACCTATGCATGGACCTTCTTTCCCCACTAATGCCAACTACAATGGCCACCTAATGCTAGTGTATGATTTATTTTGTAAATATGATTTAGTAAGATCAATGCTGCTCATATCTCAAAAGTAAAGAAATTGCCTTTACATGTGATTTTGGACATGTTTGGAGCTATTTTAGACATGTCTAGCTAAAAATCTTATTTCTTTACTGTGAAGTATGGTAAATGTCACATTTTTATCACCAATGTCTGTTATCTTTAAATCTTGAGCAATTCTTTGGAAAGATTTTTTTGGGGGGGTTTGGGCCACACCCGGTGACACTCAGGGGTTACTCCTGGCTATTTGCTCAGAAGTCGCTCCTGGCAGGCACGGGGGACCATATGGGGAACCGGGGGATCGAACCGAGGTATCAAACCGCGGTCTGTCCTAGGTTAGCGCAGGCAAGGCAGGCACCTTATCTGCAGTGCCACCGCCCGGCCCCGAAAGATTTTTTTTTGTAAAAGAAATAGTACAGTGGGTAAGGTGCTTTTCTTGCATGCTGTTGACCCTGTTTAATTAAAATTATGTGATCCCCTGAACAACACCATAAGTGATTCCTAAGTGCAGAACCAAGAGTAAACCTTGAACATTGTTGAGTATGTCCCCCAAAACATTTTATTTTCAAAAATTTTAATAAATAAATCAAACCCTTAGATTATGACAACCAAATGAAAGAGTAACAAAGGTGGAGAGGGTGGTTAAATTAGGATAAAGGTGTTAATTGTGTGGTGCTGGATAAAAACAAAATTGTAGTTCTAATCAGAATATATAGATGACAAACATAACTTAGCAAAAGAACAAAACAAAATGAAAGCAAATTCTTAAATTATAAGAACAAAGGACGTTAAGGGAAAGGCAATATTAAAAGAAGCAATATTTTGGTGTGGATATAAACTAGAAATTTGGTAGGGATTATAATGCTGCATATTCAGATATTAAATTATAATTTGGTATACCGCAAATCTATGAGTCAATATGACTTCATTAAAATTTCAAAGAGTTTCTATTGAAGACTATAAGACCTACAACAATTAATTTGCTTTCACAACCACTTTCTTAAATATACTGTAATGTCTCCCTCAGTCAACAATAAATTGTTACCTTGTAAATTTTACATAAAACAATTTTATTATTTTAGGGGCCAGAGCGGTGGTGCTAGAGATAAGGTGTCTGTCTTGCCAGTACTAGCCTAAGACGGACTGTGATTCCATCCCCTGACGTCCCATATGGTCCCCCAAAGGGGTGATTTCTGAGTGCATAGCCAGGAGTAACCCCTGAGCATCAATGGGTGTGGCCCCAAAATAAAACCAAAATAAACCAAAACAATTTTATTATTTTAGAATTACATTCATGCATTTAGTTATAACAAAACTACATAGATTTCATATATTTTTGAATTTGTTGAGACAATATTTTTATTCTATTGAGCCTGTATTAACTTTAAAATATTCCTCTTACAGACTAGAGGCATCTTCAAGGAGGAAACACCACTGTCCACACAAGTGGAAGCAGAGATAAACAAATCAGACAACATTAAACTGAGAAGCTTCTGCACCTAGGATACAAAGATCACATACAGAATAGGAGAAACTGTTCATCGAATACCCATCAGACAAGGGGCTAATATCTAAGATTTACAAGATACCGACAACTTAACAAAAAAAATTATCTAACAGCATCAAATAATGGGAAGAAAAAAATGAACAGATAGTTTCTCAAAGAAGAAAATCAAAAGGCACATGAAAAATCACTAACCATCAGGGAGATGCAAATCAAAACAATGAGGTACCATCTCATGCCACAGAGACTGGCACACATCACACACACACACACACACACACACACACACACACACACACACACACACAAGAATAATCAGTGCTGTTGGAGATGTGGGGAGAAAGAAACACTCATTTAGTGCTGATGGGAATGCTCTTTAGCTGGCCTTTCTGGAAAACCATATGGAGAGTCCTCAAAAAACTGGAAATTGAGCTCCTATATGATTTAGAAATACCATTCCTGGGGTGAACATTTATTTTATGTATTTTCTATATTGATAAATTTTAACTTTTTCTAAATAAATATTTAAAAATATAATAACTTAAATGACTTAATTTATCATCCTTTCTAATTCATTTAACTATTATTAACAATTTTTGAAAATTAAAAGTTGATATAATTTAAAAAATTTTGGGGCCATATCCAGTTGCACTTAAGGGTTATTCTGACTCTGAGCTTTGGAACTACTCCTGTAAGGCTCAGGGGACTAAATGGGATGCCAGAGACTGAACTTGGATTGGCCACGTGCAAGGCAAATGCCCTACCTGCTGTGTTATTGCTTTAGTTCCAAAGTTGATATAATTTTAAGTAGACATGTTTGAGCCTTTAAAATATAAAAACATTCACAAAAAAGGACAAAAACTTTCTTTTCATCCACCCATCTAATTTGTCTTATTTAAGTTCCCTTATTGTGATGATTTCCTCATCCTAGCTGTGATTGAAGGAAAGTACTACAAAATGGACTGTAGATAACCATGATTTTAGTGGAAACCAATGAGCGTAAAACATGAAAACCAAAGAACTTATGTAACTGCTGCTGATAAAATTACAGGTATAGAATACTCATTGTATACAAAGTAAGTTTATATACAGTATAGTTACTTTATGCTGGCATACAGTATATAAGGGATTTTGCATACCTTACCCCTGTTGAAAATGTAAAGAGAAGTGGTCAGGTCTCTTACTCTTGACTGCACTCAGGGATCACTCCTGGTAAGGCTCCCAGAGTTGAATTGAGTGCCGAGAATTTAACCTTTGTAGGTAACATACAAGACAAGGAACTTATTTACCTGCTGTACTATCTTGGCAGCCTAAGGAAGTTAACCTTCCTTCATTATTATTATTTTCCAATAATCAAAGTATGAAATTTCAGAAGCTTTTGACACAGTTCACGCACACACCCTCCCAGTTGCCTTTCTTTTGTCTAGTCTCAGAGGAAAAATGATCTTTTTTTCTTTTTATCTCTAGAATGAGAGAAAATACAGCTGTCAGTACAGAGAAAGTTAAGAAATCTCAGACACTGAAAATTTCTAAGAAAATTTGGGGATGGAGAGATAATATAGTGCCTAAGGCCCCTTGTCTTCCATGCAGAACTGACTGGCATTTGATCCCTGGTGCTACAAATGGTCTCCTGAGCACTCCAAGGAGTTACGGTATCATTGAGCACAAAGCCAGAAATAAGCCCCCTGAGCTTGCCAGTATAGCCTGGAAGCTAAAAAAAAAGAGAAAAGAAAAGAAAGCAGGAAAACTTGGAGTCCTTTAGTTTATAGATCAATGAACAGACTCCATCTGAAGGAGTCATTGGCTACTGAAAGAGAACAGATTAACATGAGAAATATGTTCTATGTTTATGAATGTGGGGAAATCATTTAACTTTGTTGTAGCTCTGTTTTGTAATACAGTAAAATGGAGATAATCGCTCCATTATGAAATTGATGGTAAAGTCATATAAGAAATAAAAAAAACATCAAAAGGAGTTCATCATAGATAGTTATCATTATGAAGATAATGGGATGACCTCAAGTGAAGAAGAGTGATTTAATAGAGCCAAATAAGCAATATAATGAATTATTGGCAATTTGGAGATTCTGGTTGAATCACGATTCTTAGCTTTTATTGTGTGTTTCCTGTACGCCAGGAAACATTTGTTGATTATTCCACCAAGTAGTTACTGTCTACAATAGGTGAGGCACTAATTCAGTTACGTCTATAAATACAGGAGGCAAACACCTTTGACTTCAAGGTGCTGAAAGCCTAGTGGGGTGGGGGGAAGCAGGCATAAGTACATATTAAAATCATTAGAATGGGAAGTAGTGCTGACAACTAAAGAGAGTAAGGCAGGAAGGAAGGACAGGGAGAACGGCAAGGGGAAGCACATTTGACAAAGGTGGGAAGGGCATGAGGGAGTGAGGTGAGAGGCATTCTGAGGAGGAAATCAGACAGATGGAAGAGCAAAAATTCTGATGCTGAAACTTGCAGGAAAAAATTTTAGAAAAGAGACAAAAGCAGTATGACTAGAAAATGGAACTAAATGAAGACTAGAAGATAAGGACAGGAAGCAGGCAGGGGGCTAGGGTTGGAACTCTGCAAAGCTTTGGACATTTTATATACTTTGGACTTCACTGTAAGTGATATGAATAACTATAGCCTTTTTGATCAGAAAAGTACACTTCTGTACTTTTCATTTATTGCTCATTGTATTCTATTTGTGACCTTTTTAGACATATGTTGAATGCTTGTTCCTCTTTGCTACTAGAGAAATACCTATGGTCTTGTATCCCAAAACTGTATTTCCATTCACTATTTCTTTCTTTGTCAAATTCAGAGTTTAACTCATGTTTAATTTTTTGCTATTTAAAAAAATTCATTCCAACAGACATGTATATTCCTAATTTATTTTGCTGCCTTTTTGTTTGCTTTGTTTTAGAGTCAGCAGTACTTTGTACTCAGGAATTATTCCTAGTGGTCTCAGGGGACCATCTATGATGCTAAGGATTGAATTTGGATTAGCTGCCTGCAAAGAAAGTACCCTACCCATGGTACTGTTGCTCCAGTCCTATGCCACTGTTTTTTCATAGTAAAATAATTCTCTCTTTCTTTTCTCTTCTTTTTTCTCCTCCTCTTCTTCCTCCTCCCCTCCCCCTCTTTTGTCTCCTCCCCCCACCTTCCTCCTCCCATTCCTTTCTCCTCCTCCCCCTCCTTTCAC
>PVKC010014781.1:0-21954 GCA_004027635.1 Crocidura indochinensis | reverse complement strand
CAAAGAAATTGGCAAATAGTAGATAGATAAGTACAGAAAAAATTGTTTTGTGCTTTTTGCCGTTTTTTCCCCTCCTGCAAAGGCACAGTAAACATTGGGGTCATTCGAAAAGGAATTTCCTTGGCCTACAAGATATAGGGTTTCTCCACCCTTGGAGTATGTTGTCATGGGATCAACTATAGACTCCTTATAAGTTCATAGACATTATTTCTAAGAAAATTAATCACTTAGATAAAATAGAATTGAAGATAAAATTTGATTAATATTCATACGTTATTTTTTTTATTTTGGGCCAAAACAATAATACAGTAGTCAGGGTGTTTGCCTTACATATGGCAAACCTGGGTTTGATTCCCCAACAACCCATATGTTCCCTCATTCCCGCCAGGAGTGATCCTTGAGCACAGAGATAGAAGGGAGTCCTGAGGATGGCTAGGTATGGCCCCTCATAAAAAGATATTACAAATGTTTTTATTTTAATATTGATGTTGTTTTCGGTGCCACAAATGACAGATCTCAAAGGTTATTGCTGGATCTGCATTCAGGGGTCATTCCTGGTGGTGCGTGGGGGCCAGGTGGGATGCTGGTGATGAAACCTGGATTGGCTGCATTGGAAACAACCTGCCCACTATACTAATGCACCAACTCCAATTTCTAGTTTCTTAATGAATGTCCATATTGTTTTCCAAAATGCTGGATCACCAGTCAACATTTCCACTAGTAGAAAATGAGAATCTCTTTCTCCCCACATTTGCACCACCAATGGTTGTTTTTGTTTTTTTGTTGTGTGCCATTCTCTGTGGTGTGAGATGATTGTTGCTTTGATTTGTATCTCCATGATGACTTATGATGTGGAGCTCTTGTTAAGATCTATCAGAGTGGGGCCCGGGAGATAGCATGGAGGTAAGGCGTTTGCCTTTCATGCAAAAGGTCATCGGCTCGAATCCCGGTGCCCCATATGATCCCCCGTGCCTGCCAGGAGCAATTTCTGAGCATGGAGCCAGGAGTAACCCTTGAGCACTGCCGGGTGTGACCCAAAAACCAAAAACAAAAAAAACAAAACAAAAAAAAGATCTATCAGGGTTTTACATATCTTCGATATTAACTTCTTACAAGATGGGAATTGAGTGAATTGTGGGCAGTCTTTGTATCTTAGTTACCATTTCCTTTGAGGTGCAAAAGCTTCTTAGTTTATTGTAATTGCTTTCTTTGCCTCTATATACCTTATGGCTTCAGATCTGATATCAAGGTCTTTAAGACATTTATTTTTTATTTATTTATTTATTTATTTTGGTTTTTGGGTCACGCCCGGCAATGCTCAGGGGTTACTCCTGACTCCATGCTCAGAAATTGCTCCTGGCAGGTACGGGGTACCATATGGGGCACCAGGATTCGAACCGATGACCTTTTGCATGAAAGGCAAACGCCTTACCTCCATGCTATCTCCCGGGCCCCCTTTAAGACATTTAATACAAGGTCTTAAATACATTTTTATTTGACTTTTGTGCATGGTATTAAAGAGAGGTTTTTTTGGGGGGGGGCCACACCCAGTGATGCTCAGGGGTTACTCCTGGCTATGAGCTCAGAAGTCGCTCCTGGGTTGGGGGACCATATGGGAAACCGGGGGACCGAACCGCAGTCTGTCCTAGGCTAGCACTGGTAAGGCAGGCACCTTACCTTCAGCGCCACTGCCCGGCCCCCAAAAAGAGAGGTTTGAGTTCGTTTTTCTTTTATCATGTAGATGACCAGTCTCCCCAAAATCACTTGTTGAAGAGTCTTTGCTCCATTTCGTATTTCTTACTCCCTTATCATTAATAATTGGTTATATAGCTTGGGAATTTTCTCAGAATATATTCAAGTCTATTTCATTTATCAGAAGATTTCTCTTTATTCCAACATTATTCTTTCTTAACTACTCTGCTTTATAGTACAGTTTGAAATTGGGGAAAGCGATACCTTCTATCTTCTTTTCCTAAGGACCACTTAAACAATCATGGAAGTGTATTGTGTCCAGATGAATTTCAGAAGTGTTTAATTTATTTCCTTGAAAAATGTCATGGGTATCTTTATAGGTATTGCTTTATATCTGTATATTTTGTGAACACATTGTCAAAACATTGTGATTGTATTTGAAATCTGATATGATAGAGCACTGAATTGAAAATTTAGGGTGTCCAACTTATATCTCCAAGGAATTCTGTGGACAAATAAGTTGAAGAATTATTTTATATATAATACAATTAAGGCACTAAAATATACATTAATGAGCACTGCAGTGGGAGTCCCGGACATCCAATCATATTCTGCACCTGATTCTGTGGATAAAAAACATTAGAACATTATTATAGCTCCTCTTCCTCTTCCACCTCCGCTTCCTCCTCCTTTTCCTCCTCCTCCTAACAACAACAAAAAACATTATTATAGGTCTTTGTGATAGGTTGATTGAATACCTGTTCATCTAAACAGCTGTTTCCATTGTTTCAGGTTTCTTTGTAATATAAAAGAGAGTAAAGGCTTTATGTTCCTCCTCTTCTGCTTGATTTGATTTTCAGAGTATCTGCCATTAGACCATTGCATTTCTTCATTGAATTATTCTAAATACCACATAGATGTGATATCAATCTGTATTTATCCTTCATCCGGTTTACTTCATTTAACAAAATATTTTCTAGTTCCATCCATGTTGCAAATTGCATGATTGTATCATTTCTTACTGATATGCAGTATTCCATTATGTGTATGTACCATATTTTCATGATCCAATAATCTGTTGTTGGATATATCTAGGTTGATTACAAGTCTTGGCTATTGTACTGAGTGCTGCATTGAATAGTGGTATGCATACATACTTTTCGATGAATGTCTTTCTGTCGTTGGGATAAATACTGAAGAGTGGGATTGCTAGGTCCTATGGCAGCTCAATTTTGAGTTTACTGAGAACACTCCTTACTGCTTTTCATAGAGGTCGGATCAGGCAGCATTTCCACTGTGGTGGATGAGAATTACTTTCTTATGGTATCCCCACCAACAGGGATTTGTCCCATTACTTTTTATATGAACCATCCGCACTGGTGTAAGATGGTACTTCATTATTGTCTTGATTTGGATTTCCACAATGATAAGTGATGATGAACATGTTTTCAAGTACCTATTGTCCATCTGTTGGTCTTCTGCAGAGAAGTGTCTATTCATTTCTTCTCCCCATTTTTCGATGAGTTTTTTTTTTTAGGTTTTGTGGAGCTAACCTTTGTGAGTGCTTTGTATATCCTAGATATCAAATCGTTATCTCTTGTGTTGAGTGCAAAATTTTTTCCCATTTCATTAGTTGTCTTCTAGTTTTAGCCCGTGTTTCTTTTGCCTTACAGAAATTTTCAGTTTGATATAGTTCCATATATTTAGGTTTGATGCTATAGCTCTTGCAATTGGCATTCTAGCATCAAGACTTTTTTTGAGGTGTATGTCTTGGCATGTTCTGCATATATTTTCCTCAATGAAATTTATAGCTTCAGATTTTATTTCAAGGTCTTTAATCCATTCTAAGATGACTTTTGTGTAAGGTGTGAGGTATGGATCAATCTTTAATTTTTTACAGGTGGTTATAAGATTGTTCCAACACCATTTGTAGAAGAGACTGACTTTGTTCCATTTCAAGTTCTTGGCTACTTTGTCAAATATTCGTGGACCATATATTTGGGGGTATGTCACTGGATGTTGTATTTTTTTAATTATATTGAATTTTTATTATTATTAGTGTAATATATTTTCTATTCTTCTATTTTATTTATTTTTGATTAATAATTTTTATTTTGACCAAAGTGGATTGCAAATCATTCACAGTAGTATTTCAGGTACATAGTGACATTGAATCAGGGGCATTCCCACCACCAATGTTGTCCTCCCTTCACCCTGTTCCCAGCATAAATTCCATATCATTTCTCTCCTTTGCCCCCTGGGCTGCTAGTATAAGTGGTTCTTTCTGTGTCTAGCCTGTTATAGATTGGGTATGGATTCTGTTGTAGTTGGCTTTGGATTTGGTGTTCAAGTCTGATCAATTTTTATTTCTACTCAATATTTATATGACTGTTTGGTCTTGGTGTACCCTCCATTATTTCCCCCTCAATTTGTGAGGCAGAACAAGATGGTTCAAGTTATGTGATTCTGTTTGAAGGTAAGAAAGAAAAAAGTGGGGGTAAAAATTCAAACAAGCAAAAAATGGGAGGGGGTTTTCTAGACACTATAAATATCAGTTTAAGAAAAGAAAGGGGAAAAGGAAGGAAAACATAAAAGTAATGCAAGAAAAATCAAACCCCTCCCCCACAAAAGCAAAATGAAAACAAACAAACAAAAAACCTGAAAAGCACCACAGCAATAAAGACAACAATCAGACACTAACCACGGTCCTGAAATAAAGACAAATCAAAACACAGGGTCTGAGATTCTGTCTTTGTTCCAGTACAGTGATGTTTTGATCACTGTGACTTTATAGTAGAGCTTCAGGTTAGATAAAAAAAAAAAAAAACAACTACCTAACCAGTTTCTTGTTTTTCAATATGGATTTGGCTAACCCAGGTCTTTTATGGTTCCACAAGAACTTTATAATTGATTGTTCTTAGTTCTTAAAGAATTATATCTGAGTTTGGATAGGGACTGCATTGAATCTATATAGTAGTTTAGGTAAGATGGTCATTTTGATTATGCTGATTCTTCCTACCCATAAGTATGGGTGCTCTTCCAATTCCTTAGGTTCTCTTCAATTTTTTTCTAAAGCATTTTGAAGTTTTCATGGTATGTTCTTTCTCTTGTCTGGTTTATTCCTAGGTACTTGATATTTTTAAATCCTATTTTAAATCTGATGAACTTCTTTATCCTTTCCTCCTCTGTTTCATTATTTTTATAAAGGAATTCCATTGTCTTTTGTGTATTGACTTTGTAGCTGGACACTTTGCTTATTGATTTATTGTTTCTAGCTTTTCTGTGGACTCTTTAGGGTTTTCTATGTATATCATCATATAATATACAAATAGAGATTTGACTCCCTCTACCCCTATTTGAATTTCTTTGATTCCTTCTCTTGTCTGATTGCTATTGCTAGGACTTCTAATCTATATTTAATAAGAGTGGAGACAGTGGACAGACTTAGATAGTGCTTGACCTTAGTGGAAATAATTTCAGTTTTTCAACATTAGGCTGTGGGCTTCTTATAGTTAGCTGTAACTATCTTGAGGAAGGTTCTTCCAACCCTATTTTCATGAGTATTTTCATCATGAATGGATGTTGGATTTTGTCAAATGCCTCCTCTGCACCAACTGATATGATCATGTGCTTTTTATCTTTCTTTTTGTTGATGTTGTGTATGTTGATTGACTTGCATATGTTGAACCATCCTTTCATCCCTGGGATGAAATCACTTGGTCATGGTATATAATCTTTTTTTTTTTTTTTTTGGTTTTTGGTTTTGGGATCATACCCGACAGTGCTCAGGGGTTACTCCTCGCTCTATGCTCATAAATCACTCCTAGAAGGATTGGAGAACCCTATGGGATGCCAGGATTCAAACCATCATCCTTCTGCTTGCAAGGTCTTACCTCCATGCTATCTTTTAGCCCCCATGATGTATAATCTTTTTGATTCATTGTTAGATTGGATTTGCTAAGATTTTGATAATGATTTTTGTATCCATGTTCATTAGTGAAATCGGTCTATAGTTTTCTTTCTTGGTGTTATCTTTTTTCAGCTTTGGGAAGGAGCATAATATTACCTTCATAAAAGGAATTTGGGAAGAGTCCTGTCTTTTTGATGTTTGTGGATCAGTGGTAGCAATTCTTCTCTGAATGTTTGATAGAATTTACCTGTAAAACCATCTGATCCTGAGCTTTTATTTTGGGGGGAGTTTTTTAATTACTGTTTCAATTTTCTTAGAAATGATTGGCCTGTTTAGGCTTTTTAGTTCCTCATTATTATGTCTTGGGAGATGATATTTTTCCAGGAATCTGTCCATTTCTTATGGGTTCTCTAACTTAATTGAGTACAGTTGTTCATAATAAGCCCTCATAATGTTTTCCATTTCTTGAGGTCCTGTTGTAATCTCTCCCCTTTCATTTGTGATCTTATTTGCTTGGGTGTTTTGCCTTTTTTTCCTTGTGAGTCTTGCCAGCAGCTTGTCTATCTTGTTTATTCTTTCAAAAAGCAAGCTCCTGGTCTAATTGATTCTTTGTAATTTTTTACTGTTTCTATGTTATTTATTTCTTCTCTGGTTTTTTATTATTTCTTTATTCTACTTGTGTTTGGATTCCTTTGCTGCTAGTTTTCCAGATACTTTGAGTTTCCCTTTAAGCTGCTTATTTTTGTCATTTTTCCTCTTTTCTAATGTGGGCCTGTATTGGTATAAGTTTTGCCCTAATTACTGCCTTTTCTATGTCCCGTTGATTTAGGCAATTTGTTTCTTCATTGTTATTCATCTCAAAGAATCTTTTTATTTCTTCCATGATTTCCTTTTTGGTCCCAGCTGTTGTTGAGCAGCATGTTGTTTAGTCTCCAGATGTTAGATTTTCTCCACATCTTTTTTTCTTGATCTCTGTTGCATTATGATCTGATAGGATGCTTGGTGTAATTCTTATATTTGTGATTTTATGTAAGTTATATTTGTTTTCCAAGGTTTTCTCACCTAGTAAAGGTCCCATGTGCACTTGAATAGAATGTATATTCTGTTTTTTAGTGGTTGGAGGACCCTGTATCAGTTCATTAGTCATAGTTCATCTGATCTCTTACTTAGGTCTCTTATGTCTTATGTCTTTGCTAGTGTTCTGCTTAGTGGATCTGTCTATTGGTGATAATGGTGTCCTGAAATCTGTCTACATTTGGTGCATAAATGTAGATTAGAGTTAGCACTTCATGGTCGAGTGTTCCCCTGATCAATAAGTAATATCTATCTTTGTCTCTAAATACTTTCTTGATTGTAATTTGGTCTGATATGAGTATGCCTCTCCCAGCTTTTTTGGTTGTCTATCCTGAGCTTTTAAGTGTGTTTCCTACAGGCAGCAAATATCTGGGTTTTGTTTCCTGATCCAAACCTTTACTCTGTGCCTTTTAATGGCTGAGTTTAGTCCATTGACATTTAAGGAAATTAATAATAGGGAGGGTTGTTGTGCAATTATATTGTGTATAGTGGTGGTTGTTATAGTTAAGGATTTTTATTTGTATAATTGATCTCTGAGTAGTTCTTTTAGAGTTGGTTTGGGTAGCACAAATATTGGGAGTTCCCTTTTGTCTGAGAATGTTTTCAACTTTTTTCCCATGTAAATGGGAGTTTTGCTGGGTATTGAAGTCTTGGTTGGAACTTTCTTTTATTTAATAGTTTAAATATGTTATTCCACTGTCTTCTTGACTAAATTGTTTCAAATTAAAGATATGGTATGATTCTTATGTTCCTTCCTTTGTACTTGAAATTCTTTTCTCTTTTATTGCTTTGAAGTATTCACTTTCTCTTTCTCTCTCTCTCTTGCAATTTGGATTACTATATGTCTTACTGTTAATCTGTTAGAGTTTATTTTGTTTGGTACTCTTTTTGTCTCTGGATTTGCACAACTGTCTCTTTCCAGAGCATGGGAAAATTCTCTGATACTATTTCCCTCAATATTTGTTCTTCTCTTTCCCTTTTTTCCTCCACTTCTGGTATTCCTATTAGTCGCAATTATTATTTTTTTGTCTTTGTTCATTAGGTACCTTACATTTTCTTCCAATGTTTTGTCTCTTATTTCTTTATTGTCTTCTTCTTTGTTGTTGGCTTATCTTTTATCTTCAAGTTCATCCATGCAATTCTCTACGTGTGTAATTCTGTTATTATGGCTTGCTATCATGTTTTTTAGTTCTTTTATTTCCATTTGTAAGGATTCTCTCATCTTCTGATAGAGTTCTTTTTGAATTGGTTGAATTGCTCATCTATGAATTTCTTAATTTCTTTGGTTAGTGATTCCTTGAATTCCATTGCTAAGACATTAAATGCTGATTTTAGGTTCTCATCTATAGGGTTTGTGCACTTTGGAGGACTTGAAATTTTGGTAGGATTTCTCTCCATATCCCCAGCTGCTCGTGTCTTCATTATTATTATTATTATTATTATTATTATTATTATTATTATTATTATTATTGTTCTTTGCATTGGGTGGGATGGAGTCTTGAAATTTCAGGGTATTTAAAAAAAAGTGGTCTGTTTAATTTTGTAAGAGGTGTTTGGAGGCATATCTGTTTTGGGTTTATTTATTCTTGGTAAGCGAGGTTGTCCAAGTGTAAAAGAAATTTTGTACACTGGCTTCATGGGTTGTTCTTCTGATTTAAGGTTGTACATTTTCTGTTTGGGCACAGGGCTTTTTTGATGTTGGCTGGAAGGTCCGGAGGTGGATGGGTGGGAAGGACTGTTTTGCACATACTGAATTTACTGGGTGTCCTGGGGGGGGGGGTGTCTCTACACACTACCCTGCCAAGCTAGGGTTCACGAGATAGGGTTTGGGAAGTTGAGTCTATTCTCACCAGCCTTTCTGTGCTTGAGGCTTTTGTGATGGCAGCTGGGAGGTCCCCAAATTCCTCTTTTAAGAATTTCTAATTGGTAGCTAAATTTTCTCACCCTTATTGCTAATAAACAGTGAAGAGGTCAAAAATTAAAGCAGCACAGAAGAAAATGGAGGAAATTAAGTATTATATATGAAAACATTTCCATAAGATTATTATCTTACTGATCCTACCATAATCAATTATTTTACCCACCCTAGGGTGTGACCTGATGATAGTATATTGGATTATTCCTTACTTAGTATTCTGCTCCTATCCAAGGGTGGTACCTGATTCTTGTCTATAAAAGCAAGGGTCTGAGGAAGGCTGGTGATTCTTCAGCCTTATCCACTGAATAAAGCTGATATCTCCTGAAGCCTGACTGCCTGTGAGTTTTCTACCCACTGCTATCCTAAACCCTTAGACCTGCCAGCTGAACAGGGTGGCAGACAAGTGGTCCGAGCTGGAAGAGAAAGACCTCATCATTCATCTCATCATCTTTTGTTGATTTGCAGCAATCAAAGGTTTAGATCATTTGTGAAAGTGGATATTTCATTTTATATTGTATTTATTTATTTATTTTGGGGGGCTGGGGCCACACCCGACTACTCCTGGCTCTGAGATCAGAAATTGCTCTGGCTTGGAGGACCATATGGGAAGCCAAGGATTGAACAGTGGTCAGTCCTAGGTCAGTTGCATGTAAGGCAAATATCCTACCACTGTGCCACCACTCTGGGCCCAATAATTTAATTTATTTTTTAATAATTAAATATGTCCAATTTGTAAGATATTAAAGATATCTCTAATTTACATTTATTTTAAATTTTAAAGCATACCATTACTAATGCAGGATATTAAATTTTCATCACAATAGTTATGGATAATTATGCTCCAAAGTTTCACTTATTGATTAGATTAGATATAAATATAAGGGAAGTGCTAAATTATAGAATACTATCCCCTGGATATTTAATAAATTAATCTTCTATGCTAATGGTATGCATTCCAGAAATAATGCATGACTGCACTTAATCAATATTAGCTAATAAAATGTCCTGATTAAATTCATATCTAGTAGGTTTGCAATTCAAATTAGAGGCACAGAGGAATAAAACCCAAGGTTAAAATCTATTCTCAAAATGATTGTTAGTTTTGAGTAGTTATAGGAAAAAAGAGATGTTTTTCTCACAATTGACTCTGAAAGATCCAAGGTCATTAAATATGAGTTGAGTACTATAAATTTGAGTCCTGGTTTTTAAGTATTATTTAATTTTTTTTACTTTACACAAACCTTGAATTATACCAGATTATTTTGGTTACTCAGCAATAAATTACAATTCTAAAATCTATTTCTGGAACAAGAAATATTTCTCAAAAAATAGAAGGAAAAGAGGATGAGGAAATATTGGGAAGGGGGGAAGAAAAGAAGGGGAGAGAAAAGAAGTAAAGTCAGAAAGTAGAAGATAACCAGACACCTGTCATTTACTTTGCCATAGTAAGTGAATCCTTATTTTATACATATAAATATTTATGGAGGTTGAAGAGAGAGCACAGTAGGAAGGGATTTTGCCTTACATGTGGCCAACCCAGGTTCAATTACTGGCACCTCATATGTTCCCAAGCACTTCCAGGAGTGATCACTGAGTGTAGAGGTAGGTGTAAGCCTTGAACACTGACAGGAATGTTTTAGGAGTAGCCCCCTAAAACAAAAAAATTGAAGGGCACTGGATAAATAATACAGTAGCCAGACACTTGCCTTGCAATTAATATATAGGTCAGCTGAACACTGCCAGGAGATATTCCTGAACATAGAACCAGAAGTAACACCTGAGCATCACTGAGTGTGGCCCCCAAACAACAACAACAGCAATGATTTAAGTGTGAGCCCATAAATATATATGTGATATACATATATATCATATATATGATGATTAACAGGAAGTGCCCATTTTTAAGAGAACTGAAAAAGATTTTACAGTACTGTAAGAAATCTTTGCCAAATCCAGATACTTAATTTATAAAATGAAATTTCTCTTAAAAAAATAAGTTTATCCCCTGTGCCTGCCAGGGGCGATTTTTGAGCATAGAGCCAGGAGGAACCCCTGAGCACTGCTGGGTGTGACCCCAAACCAAACCAAAACAAAACAAAGTTTAAATTTTTGTGTGCACCTGGTCTTTTTAAAAGTAGAATGCTTCTGAAATGCAAGGAAACCCAGCTAAATGTAATAATATTTAAAAAAATTTGTTTTTGTGTCACACCCGGAGTCGCTCAGAGTTTAATCCTGGCTCTGTGCTCAGAAATCGCTCCTGACAGGCCTGGAGGGGACCCTATGGGATGCTGGGATTTGAACTAGGGTTCGTCCTGAATTGGCTGCATGCAAGGCAAACGCCCTACAGCTGTGCTATCTCTCCACCTCCCCTTTTAAATTTGATGTTTTTATTTCTTTATTAAACACTGATGTGATGCCATGTTTACTAAGCTGTATCAGCAAGAAATTCATCTACAATTCAATTCATTAAATACTCCAGTTTCACTAGTGAGGGTAGAGAAAGGAGAATTCAGATGTGTTTGTTAACATTTTTTGATCAACAGTGAAATACACATCTTCCTTTTCTAAAATAACTAGTGGATGCTTTTATGAAGGTGATGCTTAAATAACAAAGTTTTTCACATAACTCAAAACAATAATGTGAATTTGTGTTGTCACAAAATACTAAAAGTTGAATTTTTTTGAGAACTTAAGACGTTTTGGGAAACTGCTCTTAGATTCTTGGATCTACCTCTTTATCTCACAGCTCTGTTTTCCTCTTCATTTATCAGAGGAAGAAATTGATGTCAAGAGAGCAGATGAAACTGAACCTGCCAGTAACATCTTCAGGCGTTTTTAGCGGATTGACGAAATGATTCCACTCAGAAACGCATAGATGTGATTTATTTTAAGGCTTGAGGAGTGATCTCTTGTTCCCTTTTAATGAAACTTTAATAACTCCTAAGAAGATGGTTCAGTAACAAATGGGGGATATGTAAAGAACTTCCGTAAGGGCAGTCCGGACAGATGCCTGCGGCTTTTTATGCCCTTACCTTACCAGAAATGTCTTCATTTCTTCCATGCACGTCCAGGATCAAATGCAGATTCTAGTCTGCAGTTCTTTCTCCCTACTTGGATGTAGTGGAGACACTCCTATAATGCATTCTGGGAAATGTAGTCACTAATCAGAATCAATCAGAATCCAGTATTGAGATGTGAGGGCTCCGCCCCACCCGTAGTCCCGCCTCCTCTACTGGCTCCGCCCCCGGTTGCTTAGGCGACGAGAGACGCAGAATCTTGCCGGTAGGCAAAGGAGTGCAAGTGCTGAGGGAAGATCTTAGAGGTCCCCATGGATAGCTGTGCCACTTCTTGTGGTAGGCATTACTGGTTGGAAGCGGGACCCACGGACTTGCTGGAACGCAAGGGCTCCCTCACCCTCCGCTCCCAGGATAAGAAATATTCCAAATGTGTGTTGGTGAATTCCTGGTGAGCTACTTTTTATGTTTCTGGGTGCTAGGAAATAGGTAAAGAGAAAAGGAAATGGGCACATATGAGAACAAGCATATAGATATAGGGACAAAGTTGGACAGGAGATTATAAACAGAATAGGAGAAAGGAGGAAGGTAAGAGGCAGAAGTAAAAAGAACAGAAAGAAATAACGAGACTAGAGAAAGAGACTAGAGAGAAATGAGGAGAAAGAAAAGAAAAAAGGGAAACATCTTCGAAGGAGAGATACAAAGGGTGCGAATGAGATTTTTTGGTGTGTGTGTGGTTTTTGGATCACACCCGGCAGTGATCAGGGATTACTCCTGGCTCCAAGCTCAAAAATTGCTCCTGGCTGGCACGGGGGACCATATAGGGCACCGGGATTCGAACCGATGACCTTTTGCATGAAAGGCAAACGCCTTACCTGCATGCTATCTCCTGGGCCCCGCGTATGAGATTTTGAGTGTGAAGAGCCTTCCCACATGCAGTCCCCCCTAGAAGATACCTAAATGAAAAGTATAAATTAAAACTTTTTCCAGTCTCCATAGTTATGTTCATGCTTTGATTTCTATAGCAACAATGAGTTTAAGGCTCCAGTTAAATATATATATATATATATATATATATATATATATATATACACGCACATATATATACATATACGCACATGTATACACATACATATTTTAATTACTTTTCTCTCCTGTTTATATTCTAAATAAAAGAATCTGGGCAATTTATTTCCTCTTTACACACAAAAGAAAAATTAAAATATAATAATTGTTGGATATAATATAATAATTGGATATAATGTAGTAATTATTTGATATGTTTTAAAGATTTTTACACAAAATTTTTGGGTGAAGGGGAAAAATAAAGTACTACCTATAGCATTCTTTAGACACTCTTAGGGTGTCTGGACATACTATAGGTACTCCAAATTCAAAGGAGAACTGAATTTTAAACATCAGGATTTCTTTATAGTACTGAAGTAAAAAGTGGAGATGAATTTCACTGTGCTACATTAGTTTCTGTAGTTTCATCCCCACCCCCGCTTCTGTATTTAACTACCAATTTTGGGGGGGTAATACCCAATAGTGCTTATTCCTGGCTGTACTCTAGTTTTCACTCCTGGCAGACTTTGGGTGCCATATCGGATGCCAGAGATTGAACCTGTGTTGACTGTGTGCAAGGCAAATTCCCTATGCACTACCACTACTGTTTTTAGAGTTCTTCATATTATTTAGGACTAAGCTAGGTTACTTTATAAAGATCTTTATTAGACAGAAGTTATTTTTTAAAAAAACATAATTTAGGGACCAGAGAGATAACATGGAGGTAGGGCATTTGCCTTGCATGCAGAAGGATGGTGGTTCTAATCCTGGCATCCCATATGGTCCCCAGAGCCTGCCAGGAATAATATCTGAGTGTAGAGTGTAGAGCCAGTAGTAATCCCTGAGTGCTGCCTGTTGTGACACAAAAAACAACCAAAACAAAACAAAAAAAAACCAAACAAACATAATTTAAGCATCATGGCTACAAGCATGTTCATAGATAGGTTTCAATCATAAAACGTACGTCCTCTTTCACCAGTACAAGTTTCCTGACACCAATGATCCACATTTCCTCTTTCCCCCCATCCCCTGCCTATATTCAAGACAGGCATTCTATTTCTGTCTCCTCTATTGGTGTCATGCTAGTTGTCAGTGCAGTTATTTTACTAACTGAGCAACTGCACTCACCACTCTTTGTGGTAAGCTTCATATCATGGGCTGGTCCTTCCTGTCCTCATATCTGTTGTCTCTGGGTATTATTACCATTCTGTCTTTTATTTTTCTTAAATCCCACAGATTAGGGAGCCGGAGAGATAGCATGGAGGTAAGGCATTTGCCTTGCAATCAGAAGGTTGGTGTCTCAAATCCCGGTGCCCCATATGGTCCCCCGAGCCTACCAGGAGCAATTTCTGAGCATGGAGTCAGGAGTAACCCTTTAGTGCTGCCGGGTGTGACCCAAAAACCAAAATATATATATATATATATATATATATATATATATATATATATATCCCCACAGATTAGTGAGACTATTTTGTATCTATTTCTCTCCCTCTTACTTCACTCAGCATAATAGTCTCCATATCCATGTATGTTTAGGCAAATTTCATGACTTCATTTTCCCTAACATCTGCATAGTATTCCATTGTGTAGATGTACCACCATTTCTTTATCCATTCATTTGTTTTTGGATACCTGGGTTGTTTCCAGATTCTAGCTGTTGTAAATAGAGCTTTGATGAACATAGGAGTGCAGAGGGCATTTTTGCACTGTTTTTGTGTTCTTAGGGTATATTCCTAGAAGTGGTAGTGCTGGATCATATGGAAGCTCAATTTCCAGGTTTTTGAGGATTCTCCATGTTGTTTTCTAGAAAGACCAGACTAGACAGCATTCCCACCAGCACTGATTGTTCTTGTTATTGTGATATATGCCAATCTCTGTGGCATGAGATAGCAGTATACCTCATTGTTGCTTTGATTTGGATCTCCTCCTACAGAGACAGGAGAATGATACTAGCAATACACACACTCTAGTACTGAAAGCAGGAATTAGAGATTATTTGTTCTTTTAATTTTTTTCTCTTTTACACCCTAACATTTACCAAAATAAACACAAGCTAAAAATATAAGAATACCAAAAAATCACTTAAAATTTTAAATTAGTTTTCATAACTTTCCCCTTGTAGCAAATATTCTCTAAATGCTCAGAATTTTAACACACTACTTTATCTCTTACAGAATCTGAGTCACTGGAAATGGTTTATTATGAGGTCTTAAAAATATCCTTTTAATTGCTAGTTTGTTGGGCCAAAAAAAAAAATCCAAACTATTCATGTTTGTTTGGTTTAACCGCTGTTTCATTCTTGTTCGTGTTCTTTAATAGTAGATCCTATACCAAAATTATTTTTAATCTGCTCTACATTCTTATTTCTTAACCTACACACAGACCCACAAATATGTTCAAACATAGTGATTTGGGGGGGGAGGAGCACCCTGTATTATCTGGTTCAAGATGAAATCCAGGAGATTCTGCAATCCTTTATCCCTATCTATATTTTTTCAAAGCTACACTTTCCTATTGAATTCTAGTTGTATTCTTTTCCTGCAAGCTAGAGGTTATAGAATTGTGGTGTCCTGAGCACTTAATTTCACTCAACTGACATTATCCAAAAATAGAGCAGTTTCATTTGCAAGACTAACTCTTGTAAAGTAGTGTTATAGGATGGGGATTTCCTTATGGTGCCTGGTTCACCACTGTGTCCAAGTACCTCTGCCTTTTTTCTTTTGTATACAAACAATCTTCATTGTAAGTAAATGAGACAAAAAATAAAAAGATTAAATTTATTGGGAAGAGGGGATATAAATAAAAATTCCCAAGTGGACACTTGTGTACTTCAAAGACCCAGCAGTCATGGCTCAGGGATTCGGGAGTAGCGGGTGCCTCAGGTTGCAGTGTAGGAGAGCACTTTGGAAATCTCCAGGACTTAGATCTCAGTCTCCAACCAGCTGGATCCCCAGTTGAAAGTGTCCTGCTGTGAGGCTCAGGGCCATGTATATTGCTCCATCACCTTCTCTCTTGGGACTGATTCCTAATCCTTTGGTTCATGGGCAGAATTGACACCTTAGTTTCAAGGTGCTCTCAAAAGCTATTTGTGCTTTGGGCCAGCCTAGCTCAGCACTCCACTGAGAAAAAGAAGCAATTCTCAGTATAAAGACAGTAAGTTCAAAGACAGGTTTCCCCCATGTGGGGTAGAAAGAAAATGGGTTTGGTTCAGGATTATGTGAGAAACGAGACAAGAATAGATATGGTCCCGGACCCACCTCTGCAGAATCCCAAGCCTGTTTCACATAAATGTGGAACAGTTGGCTCAGGAATTCAGCCTCTAGTTGAGTATAACTGGGGTGCCTGAGCTGAGGGAAGCCAGTGGACTGAGCAGCTGCCCTGGGACTTACACTGTGTGGCCTCCTGCATAGTCCCCAGCCGGAGTGTACTTAGTAGATTAATGACATTACTTCTGGAAACAACTGATTTTCAGAAAGTTGAGTCTTGTGGATGATACTATTAAATCTCAACTTCAGTCAAGCTGACTACATAAAATTAATCAGATGGAGTAAAAAAATAAGAACAGAACAATAATAACAAAAAACAAAAACAAAAAAATGGGGCCTGAGAGGTGACGTTGGAGGTAAGGTGTCTGCCTTGCAAGTGCTAGCCTAGGACGAACGGAGATTCGATCCCCTGGAGTCCCATATGGTCCCCCCAAGCCAGGAGTGATTTCTGAGTGCATAGCCAGGAGTAACCCCTGAGCATCAAATGAGTGTGCACCCCCCCAAACAAAACAAAACAAAACAAAACAAAAAATAAGAACAGCTGTATAGGGGATTATGGTTATGAAAATCCAAATCCTTTTTCTTAAATGACTATGATATTTGGTGATCCCAAACTTTTGTAGGCAGAAATTCTCTGCTTATTATATCACTGCTCTAACATCAAAGCACAAATTATACTAGTGCTATAATGGAAATATGGGTCTTCTAGGAAAGATTTCATGCCTTGGATGATTGAAGAGGTGATAGAAGTAGATGTTTGTGGATTATCTAGTCTTGATTTGGACTTTCAACTTCTTGTTCTTCCTCAGTTTCCTGGGTCCTCTATTTTCAAATTCCCAATTTATAAGGACTCTTCTGTCACAGTTTTCCAGGCCCTCCTCGGGTGCTCCTCTGCATTGGCAAGTGGGTTGCAACGACTGGCAGTATGGGGCTGATTAGTTCATGACAAATAGAAAAGGCTTCTGATTCTTTCTCAGGCCCCACCCTAGCTCTTGCTGCTCCACCATTCTAAGCTCTTGGAACCTTCTCTCACTGAGTCACAGGAAACACTCACCTGACCTGTTTTTTTGCCTAAATATTCCTATAATCTTTCACATATAGACACGAGTGTCTTTTTCTCAAGCATGCTTTCTTTTATTGATCCTTTTCTAGGCCAGGGTGTAAATAGAGAATAGAGAGGTAAAAGGAATATGGGGTTTAGTGGCATTTTGTTTAAACAACAACAAAATCAACAAAGTTGAGTCTGTGGATACTGGGATACTTAGGTCCATGGTTTTTAATAGTGTCAAAACCAGAACTGTTAGCTTTGCTGATTTTATCTGGGATGTTACCTTATCACTCTGTGGTATCTCTATAAAATGATGTCTAGTGCTCAGAATTCTTTTGGCTGCAAGTGAAACACTCAACTTTAACTAGCCCAAGAAGGAAAAAGATGATCTGAGAAGGGACCGATAGGGACAAATGAAGCAATTGCACTTCATTATACCTCTTTACTGCTCTCTCATGTTGGTTATCATTGGTGAACATGAGAAACATGTTGAATATATATCTTTTATCTTTATCCTAGGGACCCAAGCAATAGTACAGTGGATAAGGCCTTGCACAAGGCCCACCTTTGTTTGATCCTCTGCATCCCATATGGTCCTCTGACCATTGCCATGAGTGATATCTTTTTTTTTTTTTTTTTTTTTTTTTTTTTTTTTTTTTTTTTTTTTTTTTTTTGGTTTTTGGGTCACACCCGGCAGTGCTCAGGGGTTACTCCTGGCTCCATGCTCAGAAATCACTCCTGGCAGGCACCGGGGACCATATGGGGCACTGGGATTCGAACTGATGACCTTTTGCATGAAAGGCAAACGCCTTACCTCCATGCTATCTCCCGGGCCCCACCATGAGTGATTTCTGAGTGCAGAGCCAGCAGTAATCCCTGAGCATCACTGGGTGTAACTCTAAAACAGACATAGATCATTCAATATAAGTGAAATATTAATTTGTACTGTTTAAAATCACTCCTCACATAGCCAACAATATAAAAAATAGTAAATAAAAATTTTCATACAAATCTAATGTTTCACAATTTTTGCCAGGCTCTCTAGAAACATGATTTGACTGTGTGCTAATGAAATGTTTGTCCTTTTTAAACTCTGATGTAAATTTTTTGTTATTTTCTAACTTGACTATAGTTAATGCCTTCATTTTAGATTTTTATTAGAATAGTACACTCCCACTTCTAGAACTGATTTTTGGGGGGGATTTTGGGCCACACCCAGTGACACTCAGGGGTTACTCCTGAATATGAGCTCAGAAATCGATCCTGGCTTGGGGGACCATATTGGATGCTGGGGGATCAAACCACATCAGTCCTGGGTCAGCTGCATGCAAGGCAAGTGCCCTACCGCTATGACATCACTCCAGCCTCTAGAACTGATTTCTAAGTTAAATAGTTCCAAAAATGTTAGTGACATACAAATAAAGTATATACAAAGTCATAGGCATTTGCTGGCTGGAAGGCACTCCTATACATTGACTCTTGAATTAATCTCCATAGACATTTTTCAACCTTCATACACTTATGAACTAACACTAAAAGCAGAAATAGAAACAATTTTAATAAGAAAATATTTATGTAACAATATATTAGTATACCTAAATGATCCAGGAAGAGTGTATTAAGCAGCAATAACTTCATGTGAGTTGGTGGAAACTTGATATATATCCGTGATGGTTCTTGGGCCAGAAATGGAAAACCTCTGCTCTACAAAATCATCAATTGCTTGAATGAGTGGGAAGAAAGAGTTGAGAATGGTACAACAGTCTTAATGTTTCAGTGCACAAATGACATAATTTCTGCTTTTTCTGTTTATTTGTTTTTATTTTTGAGCAAAACCTGGCAACACTCATGGTGTCCCTGGCTCTGTGATTATACATAAATTTGGTAAACACAGGACTTAAACGTCAAACATCTCCTGATTGTAATGATGGTCAAAAAAGACAGGAATCATATTTCCCTTTGTGTATCAGATTACCTATGGTAATCTGCTCTCTCCTATAATGCAGAGACATTTTTCATTTTGAATTTTTTATTTTTCATCTTCTTTGAGGTGGAAGTACACATCCTACAATGGGATGTAGAGAAATCCCTAAGATGAAGAATATTGGCTTTTGCTGTTTGCCTTTACAAAGTTAAAGATTTTATAGGGCTTTTCCCTAACTACCTCCACCTGGAACTTTCTGACTAGTCTAAAACTTTTTATGTAGATTTCTAGGGTATTGTCAAGGGTAAGTCTTGGAGTCCTGATGTTTATCTTTATATTTGTATCAGAGCCTTTTCTTTCTTCTGGAGCCTCCCCTTTTCTGAGTGTGGCCACTTTTTCACACCTAGAGTTGATATATCATTGTTGTTTTAATTTCCATTTCCCTGATATTAAGTTGAACATCTTTTTACATGCCGACTAGCTACTAGTATGTCTTATTCTGTTTTGTAATCCTTGTTTGTTTGTTTGTGCTACTGAACTTTGTGTGTGCTTTACCAATAGATTTTCTTTAGATATTTTTAGTGTTATTTAACCTAGCACTGCCCATTGTTTTCAAAGAACTCATTTATCTCCGTAAGTATGAAAATATGGAAAAGCAATTTTATTAGCACTCTAGGTTTTCACTCCAGTCTAGAAGTGATCTCCTTGCCAAGATTTCTTGCTATAGTGTGTGTGTGTGTGTGTGTGTGTGTGTGTGTGTGTGTGTGTGTGTGTGTGTGAACTTGCACCCAGAGGAGCTCAGGAATTACCCCTGACTGTACTCAGGAATCAATCCTGGCTGGCTCAGGGGACAATATAGAGTTCCAGACATTGAACCCAGGTTGGCTATATGCAACATCTGTTAATATTTGCTTATCATACAATTTGGAGATTGTCACTCTGACAATTCTGATTTTGCCAGAATTTAAAATTTTAAATTCTTTTCACTTGTTGCATTTTGATCAAAAAAAAGAGAAAAAATGCTTATTCATATATTTCTCCTAATGAAAACCTATTCTATATTTAGATTATATTCCAGAAGAAAGGTTAGCTCAATCTGTTTCTGATGTGAATAAAATGAATTCATTTCAAATCAAAGAATTTTCTATTATCTAATCAATGTACATTGCTTACTCAGATTCACAGATGTCTTCATAGAAGTGGACTAACACAATCTTTTGGTGTTACTCTTTTTTTTTCTTTTATTTAAGTAATTAAATAAAATTATCCAGATCTGGATATTTAAGTCATCTTAGACTATCATGTTTAGACATATAAATTAGGTGTTTGCTTTTTGTTTTGCAAGGGGCCAGTTTATTTTCATGGCTCATGTCAGATACATTATCAAGGTTCTTTGTATTATAACTGTTACTATTATCTGATATACTCTTCATGGTCTTTATTTTTTATTATTTTTAATGTTTTCCTCATACCTAGCAATGCTCACAGATGCTGGTAGTGCATGGGGATCATCCAGTATGGAGACTGGAATAAAGCACTTGGGCTTCCACATGTAAAGCATGTGTTCCATCCATAGGGAAATCTTTCCAGGCTCAAAGCTGTTTCTTTCACCACCCAAAGTTACTTTGAACAGTTAACATAACCTGCTTCTGAAAGATAGAACTAAAGCAACTCTGAAAAGTATCAAGGACTAGATGGTATTTGAAATGCAGTTGAGATGTAGTTGTTGATCATAGATTCATAGATGTAGGTGTTAAATACTTGAACTTGGTTTGTATGAAGTTTTGCTTTTCATCACTCCTATGTATTTCATATTGTTTTCTCCTAAAAATGTTCCACATGAGGCCGGCGAGGTGGCGTTAGATGTAAGGTGTCTGCCTTGCAAGCACTAGCTAAGGAAGGACTGTGGTTCGATCCCCCGGTGTCCCATATGGTCCCCCTAAGCCAAGGGCAATTTCTGAGCGCTTAGCCAGGAGTAACCCCTGAGCATCAAATGGGTGTGGCCCGAAAAACCAAAAAAAAAAAAATTGTCCCACATGGCTAGTTAATTATACTCTACATTTCCCTTCAGATGTTTGGCTATGAATCAGACTGATAACTTATATTAACATTTAAAGTATTTAGAAAGACAAAGGCTCCTATTTTATGCTTCTTCTTTTCTTCCAATATTATTCATGAACCCTCCTGATTTAAAGAACTTTCTTTTTTGCTTGCTTATTTTGGGGCCACATCCGATGATGCTCAGGGGTTACTCCTGGCTATGCACTCAGAAATAGCTCCTAGCTTGGGGGGCCATATGGGATGCCAGGGATCGAACCCAGGTCCATCTTGGGTCAACCTTGTGCAAGGCAAACGCCTTACCGCTGTGCTTTCACTCCAGTCTCTGATTTAAAGAACTTTCTATAAAGAATATTCATAACACTGATGAATCTTATTTGCATAGCACTGCTGGGAAGAAAAAACATGTCAATTTTCTGTCTCCAGCAAATGATTTTCTTTTTAGTGCCATTTAGGCTTAGAATTCGGTGATTTCAAATCTCATACAGCATAAGACAATTTGAAAAACAAAGTCCCACTTCACAAAACTGAAATGTCACCATTTCACCCAAGAACATAGTTTTCTTTATGAGTGGAAATATTTTTGAAAGTTTTTATTTATTAATTTAATTGATGTGCCACCAAATAACGTTACTTGGAATTTAAATCATTTGCCTATATAATCTTTAGAGAGGACTGTTAAATATTTCTTTGCAGTCTTTGTTTTACTTTTATGCTTTTAATAGTAAGAAATAACAGTGCACTCTCAAGGATAATTTTCTTTTAAAGTGCTAAATAACAGGCCATTATAAAAGTCAATAGAAAAGATATATTCCTCTTCTTATATGGGTTTGATTTAAATAAGAAAACATAATGGCTGACAGAATAGTTAAGATTCCATTAATAATTCTAAAATTTAAAATTAATGTATTCTGCCATCTGGAGTCTTAATGACTTTAACATCTTTAAAATCTGCAAAGAAAATATGTCTCTTGTGAAGGAA
>PVKC010014780.1:0-21919 GCA_004027635.1 Crocidura indochinensis | reverse complement strand
CTCTGCCACATGTGCATAGCAATATGATCCAGCCTTGGAGAAGCCACTGATTAACTGTGTATAAAAGCAAGAAAAAGAGATGAGAAGCTTAGAGTTCACTGAGAGGCACTCATTGGTTATGTTGCAGGATTATTTTCAAATAGAAGTGGCATGACAAACAGTTGTAAGTTTTCTAGGCATAAAATGTATACAAGTTTTCTAGAGTTATAGATTCTGCTAGTATATAGTGGGAGTGTAAGTGTTTTTCACTTATTTTGTCTTTGGAGCTGATTAATTTGAATTTTATTGAAACAGAATATGTGTTCATATTAAATGAATCTATTTTGAATTAATGGGCATGCCCAGAAGTCATGCCAGTTTGGGGCTGGGTATTTAGGAATGTGAGGACCCAAAATGTTAGTTGGTTGTTTCTCATAATTCCTGTGAATTTCCTGAAGAAAATCTAGGGATGTTCTCTTTGTTGAACTTAGAGTTCTCCATTTCTTAAACTTCCTATGCCTAAATGCACCCTGTTTCACTTTCATTTATTTGTTAGGTTTTTCATGAAATTCAGTGCACTTCTCCAATTATATGGTTTTATGGATATAGTACTTTGTAGATTATAGTAGAGTAATATTGTTTTGAGAGCCATTGTGGCTTAATGATATTAATAACTTCTTGGGTTAGACTAGGGCAATGGTTGGCAAGCCGCAGATTTCTGTGTGGATACTTGAATGCAGAGTATTCTCAATAAAAAGATATTGAAACAAAAAACAGTGTACCATCCCATGTACTTTCAGTTTTAAAAAAGTGGCTCTCAAAATGAATTTCTTTTTTTTTCTTTTTTTCTTTATTTAAACATCTTGATTACATATATGATTGTGATTAGGTTTCGGTCATGTAAAGAACACCCCCTTCACCAGTGCAACATTCCCACCACCATTGTCCCAAATCTCCCTCCATCCCACCCCACCCCCACCTGTACAAAATAAATCTCAATCATGGTTTTGTTGAGATTTGGCTCAGTTGAATAAAAGGGTGCTGACCACTGGACTAGGGAGACTCTTGAGAGGGTTAATAATATACCTTGGTCACACCTGAAAGAGATGGACTCCAGCATGCTGGAATAAACTCCCTTGCTTTCTTGTAATATATTGTCAATATACCTTGACTATTATCTTAGGAGGTAAAATGTCTGTTTTTAGCACCATGGCACCAAATTCATCTTATGCCCACCAGTAGTAGACAGAAACTAGGTAAAGAAATGACAGAGAAAAATGTAAGAGGTTTAAATCTTATTTCTCTGTAAGGATTAAATAGTACCTAAAAGTGTGTGTTTTACAAGGTCAGATGGTGGATATAGGAGCAGAAGGAAAAAATAATCTAGAACACTCATTTAGAAACCAGTACTGATTTATTTTCACAGCATAACATGTTCATCCTCAGAACTGTGAATGTCTAGAACATGGCTTCATTTATATGTATATATATGTTATAAATACACACACATATAAATATAACTTATATTTTAACAGTACATTTGGATATGGGGGTGATCTACTGACCATACTAAAGTTCATCTTTTTTAACTGGACCCTTTGGTTTGTGGTTTAACAAGGTTAAGTGGGGATATTATAAAGAGGTTTCAACACATGTTGTCTTTTGGGGTTGGGATAACTAGAAGATAAGCACATAGTACCTTTAACTGCTGTGACTAAATGAATAGCAAATGCAAAGCATAAAACTCTAGGCCATGAGCTTTAACTTTGGTTACACTTCATAAATCCTTCTGGTAACTTGTAAATATATAGATTCCTGAGCTCTCCCCAAAATGAGTGAAAGTTCAGCTTCAGACATTGGTGTATGTTCACAGTGTTCTAGGGGATTTTTAAGGTGCTGGTACTGTTGAGTACTGTAAAAAAATTGTTTCAGCTTTTTTTTATTTATTAAAATAAAATAAACTTTTATTTATTTTTATTTATTTTGGTCACACCTAACCATGCTTAGGGTTTCTTTTGTGCTCAGGGATCACTCCTGGTAGGATTTAGTGGACCATATGGGATGCTGGGGAATCTAACTGAGGTGTGCCAAATACAAGGCAAGTGTTTTACCCCTGTACTGTCTTTATCTGATGATTATTTTTTCCACAAAATAACTCTAAGATTTCCTTAGCTCTTATTTTTCTTTTTCCCCTCTTCCATTTGTTTGGTTTTGAATATTTATTTTAATTAGTTTGAGCTCTAATTTTCTATAACAGATTTCTGTTTAACTAAGTTTATTTTAAACATCCTTTTATATTGACTATAGAAGTGGGACAGAAAACCAATATTTGACTGATATTATATTTGTAAGGATGTGTAGCTAAATTAAATTTTTTATAATCTGTAAAATTTTAGATACATTTTTCTTATTTGCTTTGAATATGCCATTTCCTTCTGAAATTTTGTCATGTGCTTTTGCTTTTAATTTTTTGTTTGCATATTTATGTGATGGAAATCTTTTTAAGATCCATCTTCTTTCATCTGAAGTGAGGAAATAGCTGTGAATTCATGAGATGTTACTTCTTGTTCCAGAATTTGTGCATCGTTCTGATGTGCCAGACAGTAACTGACATGCACAAATATCAAATGTTAAGAATCTTATTTGTGAAAGGGTTTGGTCTAGTGAGCGTCAAGCTGCATTTTGTGAAAGAAGAAAATAGCGACTCTTGGGGACAGCTTGTATGTTCCAAATTGGATGGAAGGTTAATGATAGAATTGATAGAACTTACTTGGTCTATAAATGTGTTTATTTGTGCAGTGTTAAGATAATTTTGTTTGTTTGTTTGTGGGCCATACCGAGCAGTGCTCAGGCTTTACTCCTGGCTCTGCACTCAGACATCATTCCTGACAGGCTTCAGGGACCATATGGGATGCTGAGGATCAAACCTGGGTTGACCACGTGCAAGGCAAATGCCATACCATCTGTGCTATTGTTCTGGACCCTGTTTATTTTATTTTGGGCACATCTGGCAATGCTCAGGGGTTATTCTTTTTTTTTTTTTTTTTGGTTTTTGGGCCACACCTGGTGACGCTCAGGGGTTACTCCTGGCTATGCGCTCAGAAGTCGCTCCTGGTAGGCACGGGAGACCATATGGGGAACCAGGGGATCGAACCGTGGTCCGTCTTAGGTTAGCGCAGGCACCTTACCTCCAGCGCCACCACCCGGCCCAGGGGTTATTCTTGATTCTGCACTTAGAAATGATTCCTGGTGCTGCTTTAGATTCATAGAGGATGCTGGGGATCAAACCCAGGTTGACTGCGTGCAAAGCAAACGTCCTATTCATTGTACTATTGCTTCTGCCCCAAAGTATAATTCAGATGGAGAGTTAATTTGAAGAATGTAGATGTGTATCCTACAGACTGAGGTACTTTGTAATTCCTATTGGTAATTTTTTGTTTGTGTGTTTTGGTTTTTGGGTCATGCCTGGTAGTGCTCAGCGGTTATTCCTGGCTCAGTGCTCAGAAATCCCTCCTGGCAGGCATGAGGACTGTATCGGATGCCAGGATTCGAACTACTGTCCGTACTGAATCCGCTGTGTCCAGGGCATTTGCCCTACTGCTGTGCTCTCTCTTTGGCCCCTCTACTCATTTTTTTTTTTAAACTACAGTGAAGCTCAGCAGTTACTCCTAGATTTGCACTAAGGAATTACTCCTGGTGGTGCTCAGAGGACCAAATGGAATGCTGGGGATTGAACGGAGGTTGGCAATGTGCCCTAACTGCTATACTCACTCTCAGGTCTCCAGACATTGACATTCATTTAGGTAATGATTTTATCCCTATGCCTACTGAAGAGAAAATCAAGAGATAGTACCTAGATATACTGATAGAAAGTATACACACTTATCAAAATGTCGATTCAGGGTTTTTTTTTTTTTTTATTTTTTTTATTTTTGTGTCACGCCCGGCAGTGCTCAGAGGTTACTCCTGGCTTTATGCTCAGAAATCGCTCCTGGCAGGCTCAGGGGACAATAGGGAATGCCAGAATTCGAACCACCATCCTTCTGCTTGCAAGGCTAACTCCCTACCTCCATGCTATTTCTCCGGCCCTGTCGATTCAATTTTAATTCTGACAACCACTTATTATTCCATGAGAATTAAAATGTTTAACACTTTCCCATATGCCTATTTCAAAGATGAGCTAGATTTAGTCATGTGAAGAACACAGAAGCATGTTTTATTTTATTTTATTTTATTTTATTTTGGTTTCTGAAACACACCTGGTAGTACTCATAGGTTATTCCTGGCCCTACACTCAGGAATCACTTCTGGTGGTGCTCAGTGTTCCATATAGGATACTGAGAATCAAATCCAAGTTGGCTGCACGAAAGGCAAGTGCCCTCCCTACTGTGTACTATCAATCTGGCCCTCATCAGGTATTATTTTCATTCTTTGCCACCCTCTTTAATAATAATAATAATAATAATGATAATAAGCAACTATTTGTACTCTCCAAGGGAAAAGTACAGTTGCTTAAAGCAGGTGCTTTGCAAGTATACAGACACCAGTTTCAATCCATTGTGTTCAACATATTGCAGGTACTACCTGTTCTACTGTCTTTGATTTTGACTCCTATAAGTGGTTATATATATATAGTGGTTAAGATCCACTATGGGGGTGGGGAGGGGTGGAATGGTGATCTGCTCCTCTTGTTCCTAGTGAAAATGGCTTTTCCTCAATCATTCCACCCTCCACATAGTCCCTACTTTCTCTCTCTCTCTCTCTCTCTCTATATATATATATATCTGTATATATATATATATATATATATATATATATTTTTTTTTTTTTTTTGCGTGGGAGGAGGAGGGCTGCTGTTTGCAACCAGTGATTCTCAGGGATTACTCCTGACTCTGTGCTCAGGAATTACTCTTGGCAGGCTTAGGGGACCATTTGAGATGTGGGGGATTGAATTCATGTTGGTTGCATACTAGGCTAATGCCCTACCTGCTGTGCTATTGCCTTGGGTCCAGTGGAATTCTATCTGAATTATGAATTATTTTGTGAGGCCAATTAGATTAGGTTGTGCAGATAAATCTATGCTTTATGTTTGTTTTAATATTCCTTGCTAGTGATTTAAATTTTTATCAAGTCCAAGTTTTTCTACTCTTATAATTGTCATTTTTTGTAAACAATGATATATTTGCCCTGTGTCAAGTTCATTTATCCTGCATCAAATTCACAGATACATACTTCACTATGTGCTTATATCACGATTTCCTTATCACTCATTTCTTCTCGCATTTGGTTTGTTTTTATATCTTGGATATTATAAAGAGCACAGCAGTGAACATAGGTGTGCATATATTGTAAATAATTAATGGTTTAGTATTTGGGGGGTAGATGCTAAAGATTAGAAAGACTGAATCACGTGGAAGTTCTATTTTAACTTTCGGAGAAGTCTTAGTGTTTTCCGTAGAGGCCCATCTGACAGTGCCATGAACAGTTGATTAGGCTTCATTTTTCTCTACATCTCCAAGAACACTGTCTGAACTATATGACATAGGCCTTTCTCACTGGTATGAGGCAATAGCTCATTTTTATTTTTATTTGCATTTTTATGATACTCAGTAGTTATAAACACATTTTTTTTTGGTTTTGTTTTTCGGGCCACACCCATTTGATGCTCAGGGATTACTCCTGGCTTTTTATTCAGTTGTCCTTCCTGGCATTGCTGGGAAATCAAATCCAGGTCTGCCACATGCAAGACAAATGCTCTACCTGCCGTGCTTTGTCCCATTTTCCTCTCCCCATTATTTAGTGGAGTTGTTTGGTATCTTATTGTTGAGTTTTGTGAGTGTTGCATGATAGTACTTGAGTGTCAGATCACCCTTTATGAATTGTTTGGTGTGTTGATATTCTCTCACATCAGGTGGGTTGTCATTTTTCGCTATCATTTCAAAGTGCAGGCACCTCTTTAGATTGATGTATTCTCATTTGAAATTGATTTTTTTTACTCATTTGAAATTTTTTGTTTGAGAAGCTACTCATTAAAGTACATATAATTATATTCACAAAGTTGTTTAGTATTGCGTCTAATTCCAGAACAATTTCATCAACCCCAAAGATGCTCTCTACCTATTGTCACTGAGTGCTCATCAACCTAAGTCCCCTCCAACCACTACTTTAGATATTTGTGGATTTGCCTATTCTCTGCATTTCCTTTAAATTAAAATATAGCACATGTGTGTATTTTATTAGGTCTGACTTTTAACACCTAGCTTTCTAGTTTTAAAGTCCATCTATCGGGGGCCGGGTGGTGGAGCTGGAGGTAAGGTGCCTGCCTTGCCTGTGCTAACCTAGGACGGACCATGTTTCGATCCCCCGGTTCCCCATATGGTCCCCTGTGCCTGCCAGGAGCGACTTCTGAGCGAATAGCCAGGAGTAACCCCTGAGCGTCACTGGGTGTGGCCCCAAAACCAAAATAAATAAATAAATAAAGTCCATCTATCTTGTAGCATCATAAACATTCCTTCAGCATTCCTTCAGCAGGTGAAATAATTTTCCATTGCATGGAATACCATATTTTATGTATTCTGTAATATTTTTATATACTTATCAAGACTAATGAGCTTTTAATGTTTTGTGATTTACTTATATTCAGAAGGTAAATTTCTTTTTGTTAACTCCTGAATATAAACTTTAGTGTTTAATGAGGAATATTTATGATGTAGTGCTTGCAATTTTATATTATAACAAACCGATGGTAAATCAATAAAATTTGATTGTGAAAATTTGATTGTTTTTTAATTCCTACACAAATTTCCTTATTGCATTTACTATTTCTTTTTGAGGTTACTTAGAATCCTTTTACTTAAAAGTATATAACGTTAGTTATTATCATATGGCCTTAATTTTGTGGATCTGATTATATCAGTAGTGGAGTATATTATCAAAAGATATCCCCTGATATACAGATGCTTGGTTTTACTTAGCATCAGTAAGCATGATACTGTTACCAACTAATTTGTATTGCACAATCAAGCTAGCCATAAGGGAATAAAACAAGTTAGAGACATCTGTTTTTTTGTTTTTTTTTTTTGTTTTTTTTTTTTGTTGAAGTTACATAGCTTGGATCCTGGAGAGGTTCATTTCTGGATAGAATGTATCTTAATATGACTTGGTTGGAAGTGGTTTTTGTTTATAGATTTTTATTTTTTTGAGAGAGTATGATTTTAATAATCAAGACTGAATTGTATGGCCAGAGCGATGGCGTAGCGGTAGGGCGCTTGCCTTACACGCCGCTGAGCCAGGATGGGTTGCGCTTCCCATATGGTTCCCCTAAGCCAGGAGTGATTTCTGAGAGCACATAGCCAGGAGTAACCCCTGAGTGTCACTGGGTGTGGTGTCCCCTCAAAAAAAGACTGAAGTGTAACAATTACCTTACACATAGATTAATTCACCGATATTTACTTTTTTGCTGGGGGTGGGATGGGTCTGGGTAGCAGAGATTTTGAGTCTTTGAAAATCTCATGTAAATTTTTTACTTTCCCCTAGAAAAACTACATATTTCTACTTAGTATTTTACATATATTTCAAAGGACTTTTGAATTCTCGATTTATTGGTAAGTCAACAACTCCATAGGAAGATCTGAAAAAAAGATAATCAAGAAGGGAATTATCTCTGTCAGGTTTGCCCCTGAATAAGCCCAGCACAGTGAAGGCAGAGAAAGAAGCTAGGACAGTAATTGGGGAAGCAGAGCCAATTGTACTTTATAAGGGCCATCTGTCTCTGCAGTTTGATTCTTTCTGTTGAACTGCATATTTTGCTTCTGTTTTCGTTGCCTCTTTTCTCCCCCTTTTCCCACCCAGGGAAGTCTTTGTTCAGATTTTATGGTTCTAATCACCTGGGGTTTACACCTGGGATTTACAATCAGATTTTTAGAAATAAGCTACACACACTGTTCAGTCTCCCCTTTAATATTAGCCTCTAGAAAATGCTTTATGTGTTCTTGTTTAATTAAGGTCTGGTATAATAATTTGCCGGTAAATGTCTTTCAGGCCATAAGACTTTTGCTTTATTTGTCCATTTGTTTTTATCTGTTGTTTGTTTATTTTTTAGTTATGACATATAACTTAATATTAGAAAATTTTGATTCTTGAGCTTTTTATGTTTCCTTCCAGCTTTGTAACTAAAATAGTCCTGGACTTCTGACATTGGCAGATACTTTTGCACTAAAATCCTGTCTCTTAAAAACATGAATTCGAGAAAAAAAGGTTCAGTGTGAGGGCAGGATCACGGAAATATGAATTTTCAAGGAAATCTTATTACCCTATTGACTTTGAAAACCCCAAGGAAAAATGAAATTAATTAAAAACGTCAAAATTCAAATCATTTTTGCTCTAAGTCTTCTTCCCTCCGTTCCCCAGTGGGAGCTGGTATGGAAAGGATAAAAGGCATTTGCTTTAAAACACTGTTGAGTGTGCAATGATTCAAAATCATTAATTTTTCTATTGTATAGAGAGCCTCATTGTTGTATCTTCATAATAATTTTTTTATTTTTAAACTTAAAATATGCTATTTTTTTTCTTAATCTCTTTGACTTCTGACCAGCAGTTTCAAATCAAAATTCAGAGCAGGTAGAGAAATGCTTTTAAAATGCATATTGCTGTAGTAAGTGCTATGCTATGCTTCTGAAAGAGCCAGGGTCACAGCTGCATACATGAAAATGCATGGTGACTGCAGGCATTGTTTCCTCACACAGAAAAGGCAATCTGTGTCTGTCACTGAATTTATGATGTAAATCAAACCATAGCTTCCCTGTATTTAGAGATATAGCAGAAAGGTTGAGGTGACCTAAAGGTTACAAATAACTTTTGCTTTTTGATTTGCCTACCACAGGATTAATCCCCCCCCTTTATTTCTATTAAGATTGATGTTTTTATACTTGGGAAGGTGAATCTAGTTTCGTGCCTTATTTTATCATTGCCCCATTGCTTGTCTAGTGGAACCATGAATTTATCATTCATTCCTTTCCCACTCCATTCTGTTAAGATGCATGTACTGCTCCTGTTGTTGACAACATTATCAAAGAGGGGTGAGTGCTGAAGTATTGGGTATCATCTCTGTCTGCTTTGTCTGTGCTTGTTTTCCCTGAACAGTGCAGACTTTGAAATGGCATACAAAAGGACTTTGATACATTGTTTTTTCATGATCCAGGAGTTTTAAAAGATGATTAGGGGAAAATGTGTAAGTATGTAGATATGTTCCAGTAATTACAGACATGCATTTGACTTTAAAAGAAAAGCATATAAAAGTAAGAAGATTTAGGAGTAGGCTTAAAACTCTTCTGCTCTAAGATACATATCTACCTGACTAATAATCGTAATAGTTTCCCATATATCAGTTAATCTTTGTTTTAAACACTGGATTAAAGGCGTTGCTTAAAAGAGTCATTAAGGCATTTCTAGATCATAAAATGGGAAGGTTCCTAAGTATGTACAACAAATTGGTTCATTAAGGCAGAAGGGGGTTGAGGGAAATAAAGGTTAGTAAAGGACAGTAAAGGATAGTAGAAGCTAATGAAGATGACCTGGTTATAAGACTTGTGTTGATTTAGAACTTTGTAATCTTACTGTCTCTTAAAAAGAAAGCAGAATTTATTGGCTTCTCAAGAATTAGGAAGTTTTTAATTAAAACTTTCTCTGAGCTCATTCTTGATGCAGCTTTTGTTTTCAAATAAAAAATACAGGCTCTGATAAAATATTACTTCTGATAATAAGAGATCCTTTCTTTTCTTTTTTTTTTTTTTTCTGGTCTGAGATCACTGATTCGTTGCAAAGTCAGAATGTAAAATGGAAACTCCTTTCTACTACTTCACCTTCTTTACTTCTAGCTCTTCTCCTTGCAATATGGATGCATCAGCATAACAGTAAATTATTTTGGTGATGTACTTTGTAAGCAGTGCTTATCTCCTGCATTTGTATTTACTTTTCAAAACTTTTGCCTCATTATCTACAACTACTACTACTCATTACCTACAAGTAATCAGATTCATTGGTCAACTTACCTAATAATTGGAATAGAATATCTTAGTCAACCATTTATCATTTAGATATAAGATTTGGGGATAAATGAAAAATTTAAGGAATAACCGAGGTTTCATTTTTGTGTCCTTTTGTGCCAATTTTTTTCTGGTTTTGATAAGTAGTGTTTCTAATGATAGCAAAGTTGATTTGATTAAATGGATGTGCCTTCCATTTACCTGATATCTCTCCAGTTTATTTAAAAGAAGTGTATGGGGGCCTAGAAAATTGCATAATGATTAAAAGTGTCTTCCCCAAAACACTATTTCAAAAAGACATTTTTACTCCTTATTCCTTGCAGCCTTATTCACAATAGTTCAATTCTGGAAACACTGTAAGTATTTCAGAACAGCCTGGAAAAAAGCTATAGTTTTTCTAGACACAATAATATATTACTTGGCTGTAAGAGAAAGTGAAACCATGCAATTTGCTTACTTAGATGGAACTTAGATAGAAGTAGAGCATTATCATGCTGAATACAGCTGCCAGAAGGAGAGGGACAAACACAGAATGACCTCTCTCTTATATGGGATAGACTAAAGTATAGAGGAATGACAAATGTTCAAAGACAGCAGAACCAGAGAACTTCTTTACAGAACTGAGCTTTCCATGAGTGGAGTGGGTGAGAGATAGAGGTTAGTGTGGGTGATAGTTGGGAGGGGACCCTCAGATAATAGTAGAAGGAAGTATACACTCTAGTGGAGGATGTGTGTTGGACAATAAAAAGAAACTGTGAATATCATGTAAACCACTATGATTAAAATAAAAAAAAGTTAATAAAAAAAGGGGCAAAAAATAGATAAATAAACCATAAAAAAAAAAAAAAAGAAAACCCTTACAAATAAAAAAGCATGCAGCCATGTGTTTGATCTCTGGTGCTACCCAGAGCCCTATCATTTTTTGCCTAGGCCCCTGTAAACCATAGCAGTATGTTGGTTTTCAAAACTTTGCCCTTGTTGCTTCTTCCTCCTCTTCCTCCTCCTACTCTACCACTACCACCACCACCACCACCACCACCACTACTTGTTATCTACAAATGACAGGTTCATTGGTGAACTTACCTAATACTTTTTTTGCAATTAAAACCACACTTTTATTAACAGTTAAGTGTCAGTGGATAACAAAAGACAATTCAAAACAGGAATGTAAAATTGGAAGACAGATTAATATTCTTCTTCCTCAACCTCCCTGTCAGCACTATCTGCTCTAACCTCTTCGTAATACTTCTCAAGGGCAGCCATGTCCTCACAGGCCTCAGAGAACTCACCCTCCTCCATGCCCTCACCCACATACCAGTGAACAAAGGCATACACTTGGCATACATCAGATCAGACTTGTGGTTCAGGCGAGCCCAGGCCTCAGCAATGGCTGTGGTGTTGCTCAGCATGCACATAGTTCGCTGTACTTTGATCAGGTCCCCACCAGGAACCACAGTGGGAGGCTGGTAATTAATACCAACTTTGAAGCCAGTGGGACACCAGTCCACAAACTGGATGCTGTGCTTGGCCTTGATGGTGGCAATGGCAGCATTGACTTCTTTGGGGACCACATCACCATGGTTAACAGGCAACAAGCCATGTATTTACCATGGCGAGGGTCACACTTCACCATCTGGTTAACTGGCTCAAAGCATGCATTGGTGATCTCTGGAAAAGAAAACTGTTTGTGGTAGGCTTTCTCTGCAGAGATGAAAGGGGTATATATGACCAGAGGAGAATGAATTCGGGTGTAGGGCACCAGGTTGGTCTGGAGTTCTGTCAGATCGACAGTCAGGGCGCCATCAAATCGGAGAGAAGCAGTGATGGAGGACACAACCTGGCTAATAAGGCGGATCAGGTGCTTGTAGGTTGGGCGCTCAATATCAAGGTTTCTACAACATATGTCAAAGATGGCCTCATTGTCCACCATGAAGGCACAGAGTGCTCCGGAGTGGCATGGGTGGTGAGAATGGAGTTGTAGGGCTCAACCATAGAAGTGGAAACCTTGGGGGATGGGTATACCTTCGTATACTCGAGCTTGAACATCTTGCCATAATTGACAGAGAGATGTTCTATTAGCAGGGAAGTGAACCCAGAACCAGTTCCCCAGCCAAAGCTTCGGAACGCCAAGAAGCCCTGAAGACTGTGCACTGGTCAGCTAGTTTACGAATTTGGTCCCAAGATAGGGTCCATGATCTTCTTGCCTATAGTGTAGTGCCCACGGTCATTGTTATTGGCAGCATCTTCCTTACTTGTGATGAGCTGCTCACGGTGGAAGAGCTGGCGGTAGGTGCCACTGCGAATTTCATCAATGACTGTGGGTTCCTGGTCTACAAAAATAGTCCTGGGCACATATTTGCCAGTGCTCGTTTCACGGAAGAAGGTATTGAAGGAATCGTTTCCTCCCCTGATGGTCTTGTCACTGAGCATCTGGCCATCAGGCTGGATGCTGTATTCCGGGCAGTAGAGCTCCCAGTAGGCATTGCCAATCTGGACACCAGCCTGACCAACGTGGGTGGAGATGCACTCACGCATGATGAGTTGTTGTGGGTTTTGTGTGACAGGCAAGACGAGGGGTTAAAGGGTCAGCATCAGGTATCTCCCGCTAGGGACTGACAAGGAGCCCAGAGAAGAAGTAATCTAATATTTTGAATAAAATGTCTTAGTCAACTTTATCATTTGAGTATTAGATTTGGGGATAACTGAAAATTTAATGTATAACCGGGGTTTATGACTAGTGAAATTGGTTTATGGTAATACCAGCAGCAAAGTATAGGGAAGAGGGAAAAAGTGGAATAACTAACAAGCAGTGAGTGATAGGAAGAAAGAAAAGAGAGAATTGACTAATCCATAAACTTAATAGTCTTTGAATACATCAAGAGTGAACTGTGCTTTAGCACTATGACATTTAAAATACCCTAATTGCAGTATTTCTCGTAGGAAAATGATTTTGTTTTCTGTCATCCAAATTAACATGTACATTATTTGATCCTGTTTATTTTAGAACTTAATTCTCTATTTGCAAAGGAATACTCTACATTTGTTTTCCATTTTAAGTTTTTGAGTTTCTACTAAATTATTTATCTTGTGCATGTAATATTAACATTTGATGACTATATTTCCATAAGAAATTGAAAATTTTGTCCATAGATGTAGGTTAAACATCTTTTTTTTTTTTTTTTTAAATTGGGGTTGGAGAGATAGCACAGCAATAAGAGATTTACGTTGCATGCAGCCGGTCCAGAACGAATGGTAGTTCAAATCCTGGCAATCCATATGCTTCCCCGTGCCTGCCAGGAGCGATTTCTGAGCAAAGAGCCAGGAGTGGCCCCTGAGCACTGCCGGGTGTGATCCAAAAACCAAATCAAACTAAACCAAACCAAAAAAAAAAAAATGCCAAAAGCCCCCCAAAACCCCATATTTCTTTAATTGCTCAGGGCAGGTACCATGTTTTAATTGGTTTTGCTTCTCAGATGGAGTGATTTTCTTTTATTCTGTTTTGCTTAGTGATTTAGTTTAGTTTATAGTTTAGTTTTTTTGTTTAGTGTAGTGTGGTGTGGTGTGGTGTGGTGCAGTGCAGTACAGTGTAGTTTAGTTTTTGTACCACACCTGGCAGTGCTCAGGGGTTACTCTTGGCTCTGCGTTCAGAGATTTCTCTTGGCATACTCAGGTGACCATATGGGTATATAACATCAAATCTGGGTCTGTCCCATGTTGGCAGTATGCAAGGCAAATTCCACACCACTGTGTTATCATTCTGGCCCCAATTTTATGTAGTCCTTCTTTTTCTTTTATTTATTCACTACTATTTTGTGCAGTGTTTTTTAACCAGGGACACATTTTCTTTCTTTAGGGAATAGTAAGTAATGTTTGGAGACATTATTGATTATCATGCCTAAAGAAAATCCTATTACAAACAAGTAGTGAGGGGATGCTTGGAATGCTTCTAAACATTTTAAGATAATTGGATAATAATGAGTTATCTGGTCCCAAATGCCAATAGTGCTAAGATTGGGCCTCAGGAATTGCATTTGAACCATGAAGCATATTGAATTAAACAATGAATCTATTTATATTACTTTATCATAAAGTTTTGTGTATTTTGTAAGTATGTTTACATATACAAGGGAGAATTTTTATGCTTTGCATTATGATTAATGTATTTACTAAAACAAAACCGGATAATTATAATTGATTTTCACTTGAAATAGTATTCACTTGAAATAGTACATACTAGTCAGTTTTCACACTAAGAGTCTGTTTGTTTGTTCTGATTTTTCTTTCTTCCTTTTCCTTCCTTTCTTCTCTTAGACTTCTCTCCTGCTCTCACTTGTCATTGTCACATGTGCATGGTTTTGGTGCTAGTTGTGGATCACATATCAGGTTGCTTGATGCTTGTATACTTGGGTAAGGTGCTTGCTTGTAGTTGTACACTTTAATAGTGGTGTTCACATATACTTTGAGCTCCATTGCCTCTGGGATCATAACTCTCAGTTGTATGCACATGCCTGAGAGCTATGCAGCTGGAAATTGTTGGAGGTATTTGGGAATCACAGGCAGCAGAGATGACAGATACAAGCAAAAGAGCTCCTAGGACAGTACTCTATGCATGTGGAGGCACTGGGGATTGAACTCTCAGCCTCACACTTGTAAGGCAGAATTTTATCATGGACATATGCCTGTTTATCAATGTTCTCATTTTGGACTTTTTTCCTCAAGGTTTTTGTTTTTCTTGTAATCAATATTATATAATATGTCCTATAATAGTGTTACTTGGTTCTTACAAAATCATATCTCTAGTAGAGTTAATTTTCTACAACTCTAAATTACTAATTATCTGGATTGTGCCTATCCTGCTATTTTTTACTTAATATCATCCATAGAATTTGAGATTGAGTTACTCAATGTAATATACTGAATGTAGTATCTTGCAGAAATGGCATTCCAGTGACATAACGCTAAATTAGAAGATTTCTTTGCCAAAAATGTATATTTTTTTTCTAATTTTACTTTAGATCTATTACTTCTTATTTCTGTTTACCTGATTACTTTGAATTAAGCTGGTTTGTAAAGGAGATAGATCTTGAATAGCTTATTTGTGGAGTTGGACGGGACTGAGGAATGGGAAGGAACAGTGAATGATTTGAAATTAGAATATCTATTTTATTGCTAGGACTAGAGTGATATAGTACAGCGGGGAGGGCTCTTGCTTTCCATGAAGTCAATTGGAGTTTGATCCCAGTACCTGAGCCAAAAGTGATCCCTGAGTGCATAGCTAGTAATAAGCACTGAGCACTATTGGATATGATTCCAAAACAAACAAACAGAAAGGAAAAAAATCACCTACCTATGATTACATAAAACCTATGTGAGAACTTAATTGTATTTTCTTCTTAAATTGTCATATATGACATGATTACTTGGAGGATACTCTCATTTGAATGCGGTACTTGTTATAAGAAAATCCATTGCTAAAATAATTGCAGTAGTTATTTTTTACTTTATTTTCATATCATATTGAATATGATGGACTGAACTCTTCTGCAATTCAGTTGATGGTACAGACCTTTTATAACTGAACATAGTCATTTTTTTATGTCTGTGGTAAGTCTAGAGTAGAAACAAATTCTAGGTAATTTCACTGCCAAAGAATTTAAAATTGGGAAATGTGATTTTTATACCTTTTTTTTTTTCTCTAAGTTTTGGCATAAACAATTGCTTGGAGCAGTCCCTCAGCAGTTGGACAAATCTGACCAGTGAGCAAATATCTGTTCTTTTACATAAAGAAGATGTCTACATACATGACCTGTTGGGTGAGGTTGAGGAGAAAATGGAGATGTGATATACAGTATCCCAAACTTGTAATAATGGTGGAGAGGTTGTAGGCACTCGCTTGTGCCATCAGTGGCTCACACTTGACTCTGACTTAATTAACACAAATCTCAGTGCTGACATTTTAATAGCAGTATTTTGAGGTGATGATCCTGCTGTACCTTTTAGTTGTTTTTTTTTTTTTGTTTTTTTGTTTTTTGTTTTTGTTTTGGGCCACACCCAGTGATGCTCAGGGGTTACTCCTGGCTATGCGCTCAGAGGTCGCTCCTGGCTTGGGGGACCATATGGGAAACCGGGGGATCGAACAGTGGTCCACCCGAGGCTAGCGCAGGCAAGGCAGGCACCTTACCGCCCGGCCCTGTATCTTTTAGTTTAAGAAAAACAAAAGAAATTCAAAAAGTTCTAAACTTCTGATTTGCTTGTGTATTTTTTCCATTTCTGTAATTCTCAGCTCTGGCAATACCTTAGAATTGTTACAGCAGTTTTTAATAATTACAGATGTATGAGCTTTACTTCTGACAACCCTACTATAGTTGAGATCTGGATATTGGTACTTTTTTTTTATTATTGTGACTGAAGTTCATTACACAGAATTATTTACGATACATAGTGACAATGAATGAAGGGCTTTTAAGAAGCTCCATAGATGAATCTAACATGCAGTCTTGGTTAGACCTAGTCTTATAACTGTATATCTTATAACTGTGAGTTATCTGGATGATTGATTGACACTAAAGCAGGGTCTGAGAATTTACTTGGATTTCTAACAAGTTCTCATGTGTATAGCTTATATTACTGTTCTGTTTGTTTAGTTTTTTTGGGCCTTATCTAGTGATACTCAGTGTTGTTCCTGGTTTTATATTCAGTAGTAGGTTCCAGCAGTACTTTGGGGGACTATGCAGTGCAGGAAATCAAACCCGTTGACTCCTATATGCAAAGAAAGTATCAGTTCTAGCATTTAGAGCCTTTTAAAAAGGTCATCTTGAATAATATATAATTCTTGTCTAAAAATTAGGATTAAAGTTGCACACATGGGGCTGGAATGATAATACAGTGAGTAGGTTGTTTGCCTTGCATGTCGCCGACCTGGATTCTATTCCCTGTATCCCATATGGCCTGCCTAGGCTGACAGAAGTAATTCCTGAGTACAGAGTTAGGAATAGTCCTTGAGCATTGCCAAGTGTGGCCTAAAAAACAAAAACAGAAATAAAAATCACACAAGTATTATTTCTTTTCTTTTCCTTTTTTTTTTTGGGGGGGGGGGTCACGTCTGGCAGGCTCAGGGGTTACTCCTGGCTCTACTCTCAGAAATCACTCCTGGAAGACTTGGAGGACCATATGGGGTGCTGGGATTCAAACCACTGTCCTTCTGCATGCAAGACAAACACTCTTCCTTCATGCTATCTCTCTGGCCTATATTATTTCTTTTATATTAAAAGATTGATTTTTGCTCTATATTTTAACAAATCATTTTAAATTTAATTAAAACATGTTTCTTAGTGTAAAGTCATATCTGTAAAAACTATGTAGTGCTTCTTAGTTTAAAAAACCGATAAATTAACAGTGTCTAGTTGGCTTTTTGAATTATTTAAATTAACTTGTTTGTGCTTTTTTTTTCTTTTTAAAAATCTTCATTACTTTAGAATCTTCCAGATTTTATGCCTTTTGTTTTATAAAGCATTTTAAGTTTTTTTAATGGGTAGGCCCAAATAAAAAAATTTCTTCTTGTGCAGTAGGAATTTCATACATTTTCAGTTTTGACAGTTTGTTGTATGATATGAGATGGATGTTTTCTGTTTTTCACTTTAAATATACTGGGGAAATCACAGAAACATAAATCGAGAAGAATGGAATGAGGAATAGAAAGGGAGAGAGAATGCTGCTTACAATTCGGGGGCAATAGAAGAATTGGAACTTAAAAGAACTGTAGGAAGAGGATGTGACCATGACTTTGAGGAATGAACAGATTAAGGGTATCTGAGACAACTGTTGGATTCAGAAGCATGGCTAGAGGCATGTGCCAGCATCTGTTCTCAAAACCAGGTCTCTAAGTCTTGTAGTTTTTTGTTTTAAACATTTTTTTTTACAAGAGGTTACGGGGTGGGGGGAATCAGTTCTAATGAATTCTGCAACTATAATCAATGGTAATAGTATAGTGATATGTGTGATCTTGAAAAATTTTCTAGATGGTGTTGCTTTTGTTGTTGTTGTTATGTCTCTATATTTGGATATTGTGAAGGCATAGACCTGAAATAACATTTCTCACTATGTCTCTCTGTGTTTCAGAAATCATCCTCACCCTTTGATCACTGTGCTTGAACATAGACCTGATTGCTGGCCAGTGCTTTTGCAGCAACTAACAGCTTTTCTCCAGCAATGCCCTGCAAGGTAATGTAATGGAATAAGCCAGGTAGATGGAATGGGATATGCTAAGTTTTGAACCCCTTTTTCCTTAGCTGCTTTATTTTTAATATTTTCTTTGGAAGAAAAAAAATAAGCCTTATAGTAGGCTATAGTTTTCCGTTTTCAGTTGAGAAAACCTATGAAATTAATTTGTTACTGAAATATTAAATAGATGAAAAGCTATCATTAGGAGGAAGTTAATATAAGAAATCAAGCACAGATTTGTTAAAAAAATTTAAAAAAATATTCTGGGGTTCTGGCAAGATGACAGATGGGTGAAATGGCACACCCTCCTCATATTTGCAGCTAAACAATTAATGAAGTGAAATATAGATCCTGAAAATGAACCAGGAGACTAGAGGGGCTTGACCTCCCTGAGAAATGTTGGAGGAGACTTCGTAGTGAGTAGGAATACTTTTATTTTTTGTTTTGTTTACTCATCTCGGGACCACACTCGGAGCACTCAGGGATCACTCCTGGCTCTGCACTCAGGAATTACTTTTGGTGGGACTCGGGACCATATGCAGTGCTGGGGACTGAACCTAGGTTGGCTATGTGCAAGGCAAGTGCCCTATCTACGGTACTAATTTTCTAAAGGCAGGCAAATTTTTTAAAAGGGGGAGGGAGAACAGGGTTTTTTGGGTTACACTTGTTGATGCTCAGGATTTTTCACTCAGGGGTCATTCTTGGAAGTCATGGTGGACAATATGTGGTGCCGAGATTTAACTGGAACTAGTTGCATGTGAGGCAAATGCATTATTATATCTGCACTGCTTTGCCAACCCTGAATTGAATACAGCTTTCAAGGGTTAAAGGAGACTTATTTGTCTATTTATTTTAAATAGAATGACCTATAGACTTGGAGTATTGCTCTTATTGTATCCACCTGTGACTACCATTGAGTTAAAAATAAAAGTTTCACCTTTATGGAACTGAGAAGTGCATACATTGACAATGATGTGATGTTTTTTAGGTCTGGATACTTAGAGTTTTTCTTATCTAATCCATACTTTTTCAGTTAAAGGGTACAATATTAGATGTCACATGACAACTGATGGGTAGTTTGAGCTCAAACCTCAGAATTTTGGTTCATTCTAGTGAGAGTTTTTACTACTTTTTTTCTTAGTGAAGACTTATAAAGAACCATATACAGCTAGTTTCTTTTCATAACATTGTTAGAAAAGGACTATAATAGAAGGATGTTAGTACTTTAGTGATGGTTTCAATGTGGAAGAGTTGTACTTCTATAGTACATACAGTCATGTTGACCTCGTAACTGCCTCAGTAATATAAAATTTATTTGATCACTTTGGTGTTTCAATTTACTTGCTTACATAGATATTGATACCTTTAGTTTGTTATGTCCTTTTTCACTTTCAAGTCTTGTCAATTTCATACTCCACTGGAGTGAGAGTTAGCATCAGCTGCCACATAGAAAATAAAAAATTTGAAGTCATTGCAGATTAAATCCAAGGAAAGGTGGACATTGTAGATTGTCTTTAAGAAGCTCAACATTGTACTTCTGATTTCAAATGATAATAACATTTATGAAGTATGTTTCTTGATATGAACCTTCCATTTTACCGTCAGCCCTTCAACAATAAGAGAAAATTGAAAAGCTCTTTGTGGATAGTCTTGACATATGCATAATATTTGCTCTTTGGAGATTATGCTATCAGAGACACCTGAGGAAACAGTTTCTTGTTTGTTTGTTTGCTTGTTTTGTTTTGGGTCAGTTTCTGCTGAGCTCAGGTCTTCTAGCTCTGTGCTTTATGGTTTACTTCTAGTGGTACTGGTAAACATATGTGGTATTGGATATGAAACCTAGGTTGACCATTTGCAAGACAAGTGCTTTACCCACTGTAATTTCTCTGGCCAGGGAAAATGTATATTTCATATTCTAACCTTACCTCCATGCTATCTCTTTGGCCTCCATATTCATATTTCTTATGTCAATAAGGGAATTATTGTGTTTTAGTGATTTTTGAACTAGGTATTAGGATATGCTGAAATCTATAGATATCAAGGATTTGTAAGACATTTGTAGATTTGTAGGACATTTCTCTAATGGGAAAAAATTAAGAGAGTGACTTGACATTCATTTTATATCATCTGTCTTAATTTTATGAGTTTTTGTGTGAAGATCAAATAAGTTATAAATTGCATAACTTGTACCTGTAGTATTAAAAAGTTGACAGGTAAATAGTAACTATTATCCTTTAGAGGGGGTATGACTTTATTGTTATATGTAGTAAACATAGTGTTTATATTTTACATAATATCTCACTTGTATAGTTTTTCCATACTTTAGAGATGGATCCCAATATCTAATATTTTGATTTGGGATAGGGGTGTTATTAGACATATCTGGCAGTGGTTCTTGAGCTACTCCTAGCTCTATTTTTGGGGAACACTCCTGACAGTACTGGAGGCCCATGTGGTGCCAAGGATCAAATCAGGATTGGTGAGATATAAGGTAAGTGCTATTTGTTCTACCCATGAAAAGTAATTTTATAAGATTCTCAGATGATTAATATTTTCCAAAGACTGGTGAACATGTAGTTCCTATTCTGATGTTAAGTAGAGATTCAGTCTTTGACATTAAGCTTATGATTTCAGGTGTTTAATTGTTCTTTCTGTTTTACAAAGAGTTACTTGAGATGGGTTTTGGTAGGTCATAGTAGAATAAGAAAAATTAAATATGGGATGATAGTTTGTGATATGTCATAAATTATAAATTGATATTAGCTTCATCTTTGCTTGTTATTTTGTTGAACTCAATGACTGGTTTATGTATTATTACATGTCTTGCAGGTCAGAAGTTTCATGTATTCAAATAATAACACCATTTTTATGGTACCTTTATTGTGAGCCTTCCCAGTTACAAGAATATGCTAAACTTCGTCTAGCACTCTTGAAAGTCTTACTTCAACCCCGGGCTATTTATGACAAAGGACAACCAACTATATTGGAACAGCAGATACTACAACTGTGTTGTGACATGATTCCATGCTTGCAGGTAAAACTGTCCATCTTTCTTCAATAACAAAGTATTATCATTCAGCATCTATTGAGTTATTACCAAATGTAAGTTAGGACCTGTGTGATTTTGCAACCTCAATATACAATCCTGTCTCTAGAAAGACTGGTAGTATTTTGGAGATGATGAAGGAAACAGGCCTAGTTTTATTATTAGTATATACAATGTTACTAGCTTCAAGAAATGCAAATCAGCATAGTCCTTTTTCAAGATGGAAAAGAATGAAAACTTTTCTTTGTTTCAGAGATAAATTCTGTATTTTAAAAAATAATTTTACAGTTATCCTAGTGTGTCAGCAAGAGCTTGGAAGCCCAACATCCTGCTTTCCATTCACTTTTGTTTCCATTGTAGGGATTTACTATAGGAAAAAAATAGACAAAAAACTGCTGGGGAGCCTGGTGTAGAAAGAGGTGTGAAGACCGAACTAGAGGCATAGTGGTGGAGAGTCATAGACACTTTTTGGTGGTGGTGGTGGTGGGCAAAATTCTATGCATGACCTAAACTATAATAAGAAAATTAATTAAAAATATTTTGGGACTGGAGAGAGAGCACAGTGGTAGGCCATTTGCCTTGCATGAAGCTGATTCGAACAGATGGTGGTTCAAATTCCAGCATCCCATAT